>JAOWBN010222789.1:0-13101 GCA_028565015.1 Pinguicula moranensis | reverse complement strand
AAGCAAAACCTGGAATCTGCTTTCTTGGTGGTGCAAATTCCCATACATTCCAAAATCATCAAGTGTTTGGAGGGTGGATAACAAGGCATATACTTTGCACATTAGAGAGACCATGAAGACTTGCCCCTCCTAGCAGGCTGATTGTTCAAACTCCCCTGAATCTGAATCTGACTCTATGACATCTAGTGAACTCTCTCTGGATATTTTTGGAGACTCCTTGAAACCTAACATGCTTAAGGGCGATCTCCTCGCCAAGGGTGACCAACAGTGAAGGGTTCCATCCAGGCCTGTCCAGCCTAATATTGATCAACCATGGCAGCCACCTAGGATCAGCTGGTGGCCTCACTCTCCATCTGATCCTTCTCTATATCCCCAAGACCAGGTCTTGTCCCTTGAGAGCATACATGTCCACATTCCAGTGCCTTCATCATATCTTGTTCCTAGTCAAGTGCCTAGTCAAGTGCCCACTTTAGTGCCTAATACAGTGCCTAGTCCGGTGTCTGCACCTACAGCTACTCCCCTGCCACTAGAAGATTTCAACCTAACTCCCAGGTGGGCTTGCGGTCACTGAGAACATTCTCACTCCTACCAAGATCCCTTATTGCGATGCTGAGCAACTAGGAAAAGATTTTGCCACCCCTTCTCCCCCTCGCCCCCCTCACAGTGCTTTACTAATGTTACCTGAGATATGTGCAACATCAACAAATATCTTGGTTTTTAATAATGATAAGGAGGAAACTTTGACAGAAATTCTTGTAACCTATGATGATTTCCCTCCTCTTACTCATCAATCAAATGCTTCAATCCCCAAACCTCAGAAAGTTGGAAGACCAAGACTTAGTAGCTGTAGGCCCAAAACTAGAATCCAGACAAGGAAGGAGGAGAGGATCCAACACGTGAGAAAAAACTTGCTATCTTGGAAGAATGGTTAAGACAATTATCTGCAGAGTCCTCAGTGAGCCCCCCTCTGCCTTTGCATTCTAAACCCTTTCCTGATCCTCTTAGATGCAATGATGTTGACTCAATTATGTCTATGGGAACCCAACTTGGTGTAGTTTTTGTCTCTAAACAAAAGGCTTTTCGTAGGATTTTGGAAAATATGATTAGCAACATGCACAGGAATGCAGCAATTCATCCTCCTTTGATTGTGTCTGAGAAAACTGTGAACCTATGAAGATAGTTACCTTCAATGTTCGAGGATTAGGTGGTCATGATAGAAGATGGCAGGTTAAACAGTAAATACAAAAAGAAAAGGTGGATTTCATTAGTTTACAAGAAACTAAACTCACCACCGTTAAAAAAAGCTTTGTTCTTATCTATGGTACGACTATAACTTTGATTGGTGCTATTCTGGTGGCTTATCTGGTGGCCTCATGTGTATATGGGACAAGAACAAATTTTCCAAATGTTCTATGAATGCAGATGAAGTCTTTTTAGGGGGTTTTAGTTGTTGGTTTGGGGAGCAAGAACAGTCCACATGTTCAATGTTTATGGTCCAAGAGATCTAAAAAAAACAAGCTCAATGGGATCTACTTTTAGAAGTCTTACTCCCTCTAAAACAAGATAAATGGTGCGTGATGGGGGACTTCAACGCGGTATTATCTCTGCATAAATGAAAAGGTGTTGCTACACAGAACTGCATACACGAGGTGACTCTGTTTAATTCTTTGATCGACAATCTGGGGCTCCACAATTTACCTATGGAATGCAGGAAGTACACTTGGTACTTGAAATCTCTCAAAGCTATGAGTAGATTAGACAGGTTTCTTCTCGATAACAAGTGGCTGGATTCGAGAGAAACATGGATACAATCTGGACTGGACAAAGAGGGGTCAGACCATTGTCCTGTCAATCTAGTTTCCTAGCATATTAATTGGGGTCCTAAACCCCTCAAGGTTTTGGACAGTTGGCTCCTTGATAAAAGTTATACTGATATGGTTAAACAAGTGTGAAGCAGTAAGTATGTAGAAGGTTATATGAGTTTCCAGATCATGAAAAAGATCAAGATTCTCAGGGACAACATTAGTTAGTGGAATAATTCAAGGCCTAGAAACTGGTCTGAACAAAGGAAACATATTCTGCAAAGCATCAAGAACCTAGAACTGGCTGCAGAGTCTGATAATCAAATTGATCACCAGCAGCTAGTTGATTTACAATCGAAGCTACAGAGCACGTCTATGCAGCTAAATACTTCTACCTATCAAAAGTCCAGGATATAATGGCTGCAGTTTGAAGATGTGAACTCTGCCTATTTCCATAATTTTCTCAAGAAGTCTAGAGCCAATAACAGAATAAATTGAATATGGGATGGTCCAGTATGGTTGGAGGATCGAGTGATGATCAAAGACTTCTTCCTTCGGCATTTTACAAATAGATTCATAGAAAAACTACCAGATAGACCAACACTTGTCATCAGATTCAAAACACTGGATCAGATTAGTAAAAGGTTACTTGAACAACCCTTTGCAGAGGCTGAAGTTTTGAAGGCTATAGCCAGTTGTGGAAGCTCAAAGAGTCCAAAGCCAGATGGGTTAAATTTCAACTTTATCAAGCATTTCCTACCCATTTTAAAGTCTGATATAATGAACCTTATGCATGAGTTCTATAGGTATGATAGATTGTGCAAAGGGAGCAACAATTCTCACATCTCATTGCTTGCTAAAACTGCCAAACCTCTAGCAATAAAGGATTACAGGACGATTACTCTAATTGGTGCTATTCCAAAGATTATTTCCAAGACACTAGCCAATAGGATTTGGCAGGTTATAGGTAATATGATCAACTCTACAAAGTCAGCTTTTATCAAGGGTAGGAGACTTTTGGACAGTGTTGTGGTAGCCAATGAAGTGGTTGATGAAGTCAGAAAGCTGAAAAGGAAATCCCTTATCTTCAAAGTCGATTTTGAGAAGGCTTTTGACACTTTAAACTGGAAATATCTTCTTCAGATCATGGCAGAATCAAAGAGTCCTCGGATCCTGCTTGTAATGGTGGATCCGAGGACTCTTTGATTCTGCCTCTTCATCAATATTAATTAATGGAAGTCCTAAGTTGGATGTTTGCTAGATGTAAAGTTGGGGTGTGATATGTTTACAGCAATTGTTTGGCTTTGATGCTAGAAGGTTAACAGGCTAAGCAATGCCCACTACTCGGTAAAGACTCATGCCGCTATACTTGTGTGGTTTCCTGCATAGTTGAATGACAACAGATCAATGTTGCAGCAACTTTAAGTCATTGCTTGAGGTTATAGTAATAATCTCGTGTCGGGATACTATACGGTATGCAGACAAAGCTGAGTTGTAGGGTGTTGTAAAGACTTCTATAGTCATTTAATGGCAGTCTGCGTATCTAATAGTCATTGATCAATGCTATGTAGCAAACTGCCCCAGTAGAATAGTCTTGACCAGCGATGGTTTTTGTATCACTTTTTGTACTTTCTTACCGCTTGTAAGAAAGTTGTACATGTTTTATATGAATGAAATTTGGCCTTTCAAAAAAAAAAATAATGGGAGTCCTACTAGTGAATTCTTCCCCACCTGTGGCATCAGACAAGGGGATCCACTCTCCCTCTTCTTCATTCTCCTGGCTGAGAAAGGACTTTCATCTATGATCAGCAAGGCTCCAGAGTTGAATTTGTTCACAGGGGTGAAAGTAGGCAGTAAGGATATACTTGTCTCGCACTTATAGTTTGCAAATGATACCATCATCTTTGTCCAAGCTTAATGGAGCTCTGTGAAATCCTTTAAAGCCATACTACTTAATTTTGAGTTGGTTTCAGGCCTAAGAATAAACTTCTCCAAGAGCAAACTAATTGGGGTGAACGTGCAAGATCAAATTCTGGGAGAGATGGCGCCTTATCTTAATTTTCGGCCTACTTCAATACCATTTGGATACTTGGGCCTACCTGTAGAGCGCATTTTTTTGCAGAGGAACCCCTCCGCCAGTTGCTACTTCACTTTGTGCAAATGAATTCCTGGCTATGGATAAAGGCTACGAAACAACGCAAGCTATTTTCTTATAGCTTTTCAGATTGGATTCTGCAACCTCATGCATGCATTCTATTCTAATTTCTGACTATCTGCATGTTATGAGAAATACAGAGTTCATCATAACATAGTGCATTGTGTGTGGTAGCTTTAATTCTTATCCTTTGCTAGCTTATTGCATTATCTTTCAACACAGTACAGGTTAAGTCCAAAGGAGAGTGCCCCTACTCAGCTCAACTCCTATGCTCATATTGCAGTTGATGGTCAAGAAATGACATTATTCTCTATTTTGGGATGGCTTACTACATTTTCTTTCAATGTGGTACAGGTAGGTCCAAGAGGGAGGCGCCATTTCCCATATCTACCCCCTCAGTTGCAACCTCAATGCAATTGGCCGGATAGAAAATTTTGTGTTATCTGACCTCAATGCCTTAATGATGGCCTAACTTGAGAGTGTTGGAAATATTGGCAACTGCCAGGCACTACATTGATGTTGAAACATACTATTGTCACTGTCTACCTTTGAGACATCAAGACAAATGGCTACAAGTAGAAAACCATAAGTGAAGGCCATATACAAGAGGCAGTTGATACACTACATTTGTTGTATAACATCAGTGGTGCAACGATCTAAAGTAAGTCAAATTTCCTATCAGCAATTGGCGGCTTAACTTGTGATTGATCTCAAAGAAATGTGAAAAAGCATAATACAATTCAGCCTGTGTAGAAGGCTGTTCAATTTGTCCTCAGTACACATGGAAAGTGGAGATTCCCATTCCACATGTGCAGTGCTTCTGTGGCAAGGAAACAATCCTGGTGGAAGGCAAAAATGACAACAATGCACTAGTGAATCTACAAAAACCACAGTTGCGGTAGTGAAGACATTCAAAGACATGACACTTAACAATTAACAAAGATGCAAGGAATCTATTAGGTGAGAGGTCGGTTGGTCCCTTGAAAAGGAATTACTGTATCCTTACCCGACTTGAAATATTCTCCATACATTACAGGGATAGCTCACCAAACTGGAAGGAACTATGTACCAATATTCCCCCAAAAAGATATTGATAAGTTGATAGTCATGGCATTCAGGCTTGGTGAAGAGCGGATGATGGCAATGAACTGAATGCGAAGATGCTTGTGCATTCATAAGGTTAGGGGAGCCATGTACCTTGTTCACCCTTAGCTATATATGGAGAATATGAAGGAAGGGAAGGATACACAGTTCACGGACAAGGACTTAGCCAGTGTCTCCAACCCATTAGATCCTTGCTCATATGAGGCTAGTCTTGGTTGATTCTTGTATTCCTTCTTTCAGTTTTCTACCTATAAATATCACATATTATATATATGAATTTGGCTTACCTAAAAAAAGATCAGAAGCCAGTGGTTCAGACAGTCCTCCTGGATCTGCAGCTAAGGAGACCCTAAAGGGGCAACAGAATTATGGAGATCGAATCCATTTGCTAATGGAAGTGTAGGTGTAGTTTGATTTGCTTGCAGTTAACCAAAGTCACGTGTTTAGTTTAACCAACTTAGATTTTGTAGAGAATACGAACTCTGCATCAAAACATATTGAATTCCTTTCATTCCAAATAGACCAGGTTACCACCTGCCAGATAGAGCGCCATACCTCCTGCACTACTGCACCTCCTTGTAGATTCATGTGTGATTCATGGTGGTTGTATAGATCATGGGGTCTAAGGTATTGCAAACCAAACCAATCATAGATCCCAGTCCATAACTCATGAGCATGTTGGTAATCTAAGAAAAGATGGTGATTTGTTTCCACAACCAAGCTGTTGTGGACACACAGCTGCTCCCCAAAGCTGATATGCATCCCTCATTTGAGAATGTTGTCAATTGTGGGTAGCCTAGTGTGCATTAGTCTCCAATTGAAGAGCTGAATTCATTTCGGGGTTATCTTGTTCCAAGCCTTAGATGCCTGAGTGTTTGGATCAAGAGTCTGATATAACAGAGCCCTGATAGCAAAGTTGGCAAATAGTATAAAATCCAGATGATGAATTTTTCCACCTCCATATATCAATGCCTTGCCGAGCCACATTGAACGGCTGTAGATATTGCATTAGATCCATGAGTTTTTCACTTTCTATACCACGTTACTACCGTCTAAACAGCAAGTTCCATTGCCTCAGTCCACCATGTACGCATGATAAATCCAGCACAAAGGAGCTTTTCTGCAGACTGATTTTGAATAAACTTGGATAGCTCAATGCTAAGCAACCGTCGCCAGTCCAGTTAAACTTCCAGACAAAGTTTTATCACTATTTTTTGAATCAATAGTAATTCCATTATAGAACCAATCTTCTTTAGATTTTTTCTATATCTCACACCAACAGGAGGATACATTATATGGTAAAGTAATCAACTTCCAATCACACTGATGATCCAGAGAAAAGAAGTATTTAGTTCGAATCACCAGTCTCCATAAGCTATTGTTTTCCACACTCAATCTCCAGAGCCATTAGGCTAAAAGTGCATTGCTCATCAGATTTATGTCTCTAAGACCAAGGCCTCCTTAGGATTTTGTTTTGCACATGTCCTTCCAACTAAGCCACCGGATAGGTTATGTATTTTTTAGGTATATCGAATTTAAGCACAAAACTAAGTTAAATTACCTAAAAATACTTTATCGCAAGCATACGGGTGTAGTTATGTAAGTAAAAATAGGGTCTAATTCCACAGGAAGTGTTTGGTGTTAAGAGTTGATTCAAGTGTGACTACCTAAATTATTATACACACAATTCACACAAATGAATGTAAAAAGATGGAATTCGTTTTTGGATTTTTAATATAAGAAGAAATTGATATAAACAAAAAATTACGAAATAATTTAACTAAGAATAGAACTCTAAACACTTGAGATCGAGAAGATAGATAGGGATTAAGGGATACTCCTAAGTTTAATTAGGGTGACTTCAATTTCCTCAATTTATGCAAGTTTACATGCCAAGGTTAAACTGATTAGGAATGATGCTTTTACGCTCTAGTTTTCTATGTCTAGTACTTCTAGAATTGTTGGTTAACTTCCTTTGTCGAGTTATACCTAGCCAAGTTTCAACTAACCTAACTGCATATTCTTACACTTAATTTCAAAGTAAACAGGAGACTCATTCAAATGCGTGTTCACATTAACAATTAAGTACAAGAAATTCACTTTTTACCTGCCTTATGTCTAAGCATAGGTTTCAAGTTCTATTTGATAATTATCACACAATATGGCAATAAAGAGTTAACCAATATTGTGTATTTTACATAATTTATTTGGCCAAAATAAATCACATGCATTCACTAGTTTAAATTTGTCAAAGAAACTTATCAAAAAATAATCCGAAGCATGAAACTCACAATAATTTAAATAAAATCAATCACCCAAATGTCAACTTAGGAGTACAAAAGTAAATTAACTATACATATTTAATTTGGAATAACACCACATGAATTTAAACATTAAAAACATAAACTAAAACTAAAGAATTTAAAAAACTCCCCTAAAGAAGCACTCCATTCTTAGCTTTAATTCACAAGTCTTGGTGCTGAAAAGTTCCAAATTGAAATTCCAATGTTGCTTGCAACTTTTCTTTTACTTTTCCCTTTTCTTCTTTCTTCTTTCCTCTTTTCTTTTCTTTTCTTCTCTTTTCTCCTCCTTCACGTGTTTTCTCTTTTTTTTTTCTTGTTCACGGCTGCTGGGACATCTTCTTTTGTTTATTCTTGGTTTTTGTTTTTTTCTCCGGCCGTGTGGCTCTCCTTATCCTTTTTTTTGTTCCCGATCCTTCTCCTTCTCTAACGTGCGGCAAGTTGCTGGTCAACCACCTTTTTTCCAGCCCTTTTTTCTTCTTTTTCTTTTCTTCCTTTTATATCGCATAATTAGGGCATTGTTTTCTTTTGGGCTTTGGACTTGAATTGAGGGAAATGGCTTGGCCAATTGAAATGCTAGGCCCAAATTCTTTTTTCTTCAATGAATTTTCCAAATCATAAAATCAGTCAAATGAAAATCATGCCATTTTTCCAATAAAATTACTAAAATGAGTCATTTATAATCATTCATAAGTGTAAAATCATAGGAAACAAATAAGTATATTTGATTTTCATCACAGGAAACCTGCAACATAAGCATTTGACCTCATATGATCTGATCACTCAAGTGGCGTTGACTACAAAAAAACAAAACCTTCAAGATTTAGTGGCATAGTTGGCCATCACATCATAGGAATTTATGAAACAAGGTCTAACTTCAACGATCAAACAGTAAATATGAGGTATCTGGAAGCTCAGATGGGACAATTAGCAAAGTAGTTCACAGAAAGACCCCCTGAAACATTGCCAAGCAACACTGAACTGAATCCTAAAGAGAATTGCCAAGCTATAACTCAGAGAAGTGGAAAAAAGGTAAAAAAATTATGTCCAAGGATACCACACAAACAAAAAAGGAATAAGCCACAAGGTATGAAGAAAATATATCTCAGAAAGAGGAAGAACATAAAAGTATCAGTTCCATTCCCACGAAGATAAAAAGAAGGAAATTGGACAAACAGTTCCAAAAGTTTCTAGATGTTTTTAAAAAACTGCATATTAACATTCCATTTGCAGAAGATTTGGACCAAATGTCATGTTACATGAAGTTCATGAAGGATATTCTATCCAACAATAGGGATTTGGAGATTATGAGATTGTGGCTCTCACAGAGGAATGCAATGCCATCCTCCAAAAAAAGTTGCCACCGAAGCTAAAAGATCCATGGAGTCTTACTATCCCCTGTTCTATTGGAAATTCAACATTTGCTAGAGCAATGTGTGTCCTTTGCCGGATTTTTCAGATGCTAGGATTAGGTAAATCCACGCCCACCACAATCTCCCTACATCTGGCAGATAGATCCATCAAACACCCCAAAGGAATAATTGAAGATGTCCATATCAAAGTGGATAAATTTATCCTCTCAGTTGATTTCATTATTCTAGATATGAAAGAAGATAGAGACATCCCCATTATTCTAGGAAGGCCATTTCTCACAACAGGAGGTACACTCATTGATGTCCAAAGAGGAGAGTTGATTCTTAAAGTCTAAGGGGAAGAGGTTAAATTATGTGTTTCGGGCAATGAAGCAGCATCACCATAAAGATGATTGTTTGAGTGTATAGGCTACTGAACAATTCAGCCAGCCTGACTATGCATACCACCTGATGCAGGAGTATCAGTGCCATTCGAACAATCCGAGTATGAAAGTAATAATTTTTCTGATGATACCCTGCTGGTATTTAAATATCATGAAAATATGGATAAAAGAAACCCTAAGAGGTGGTTTATTTTAAGGTTGGGTCGAATTTGATGAGTTGGCAATAAAGAAGACAAATCTTGTCTCAAGTTTGGACAACCTTCCCTATTTATCGGGTTACTGTCTTGTTGCTGTTGGGGTTGCCTTTTGATCGAGTTTTTTGAATTGTTTGGAGTAAAATAAGTTTAGAACCATCCCTAAACTTTAGGGCACGTTCTCATGGTGGTTGGAGCGAATTCTATCCAAGCAAAGTCATCCAAAATGCACCTAGACACCAAAATGGACAGATTCGACCAAAGTTTTTTCATGCTGCTGAAATGGTCGAATTTGGTGATACAAATTGTTGTATAAGAAGCTACAATCAAGGTACACATCATGGTGGATGGTTATACCAAGTTGCATCCAAAACTTTGGTCTAGAGAGAGTCAAAATCGAAGCCTAAAGTCGTGGCCAGAATCTGTTTTTTTCCCCTTATTTTGGAACTTAATTTTCGAGTTGTATTTTGTAACTTAGACTTTCTTTATTTATAGGCTCGATTTGTGAGCATATTAGACATTGAAGTTGATGAATAAAACATCTTTCAATCCTTGAGAATCGCTTTCTCAAGATCAACTTTGTGTTCTTCCTCATTGCAATCTTTGAACCTTTGTGCCTAGTATTATCGTAATACTAGCCCCGCATCACCACCAGAGTGATCTGAAAAATTGTTTAGTCAATTTTGATCCCCTTATCCTAGAAGAGCATGGATTCAGAGAATGCACCAACTGGCTAGATGCAAATGAAGGTTAGGGGAAAGCTTATTTTGAAAATTTGGGCGAACGCTCTGCATCTCAGAGCACTTCAATCAAACAACCACCTATTTTGGAGCTCAAACCATTGCCCACACATTTAAAGTATTTATTCTTAGGCACTGATGAAACCTTGTTAGTGATCATTTTGAGTTCTCTTTCACATCAACAAGAAGACAGTTTGTTGTGTGTGCTCAAGGATCACAACTGTGCCATCTGATGGATCTTGGCAGATATAAAAGGAATTAGCCCATCTGTGTGCATGCACATAATATTCTTATAAGAAGGGAGCAAACCAATGGTAGCCTCACAAATAAGATTGAACCCAGTTATGAAAGAGGTAGTTAAGAAGGAGATCCTTAAATGGTTAGACGCTGGAGTCGTGTACCCTATCTCAGAAAGCAACAGGATCAATCTAGTTCAGTGCGTTCCAAAGAAGGGAGGGATGATAGTGGAGGTTAATGATCAGAATGAACTTATTCCCAAGCGGACAGTCACTGGATGGAGAAACTGAATGGATTACAGAGCACTGAACAAGGCCACAAGAAAGGATCATCACCCCTTACCTTTTATTGATCATGTTAGGTCGATTAGCAGGCCATAAGTTCTACTATTATCTGGATGGCTATTTTGGATACAACCATATTTATATAGCATCAGAAGACCAGGAGAATACTACCTTTACATGCCCTTATGTAACATTTGCATTCCGCAGAATGCCATTTGGACTTTGGAATGCTTCAGCTACCTTTCAGATGTGCATGACCTCCATTTTCCGTGACATGGTGGAGCGCATCATTGAAGTCTTCATGGATTATTTCGTTGTGGTGGAGCATCATTTGAAGGATGTCTGAAAAATTTACAATTGGTGCTGACAAGGTGTGAACTCTCTAATTTGGTACTCAATTTGGAAAAATGCCACTTCATGGTACATAATGCGAAGCCAAGGCTGCTCAGATGGATTTTGCTCCTACAAGAGTTTGATATTAAAATCAAAGATAAGAAAGGATCTAAAAATTTGGTGGCTGACCATCTCTCACGCCTGGAAAATTTTACTGGCGGTGACATGGACAGTGTACCGATAAATAATTCCTTTCAAAATGAAAGATTGTTGTCTTTCCAAGGAAGTACAGAGCCTTGGTTTGCTAATATTGCAAATTATATTGCCTACAAGATTATTCCCTATGGGTTATCATGGAAACAAAAGAAGAGATTTTTCTTCCAAGTAAAGTGATATTTGTGGGATGAACCTGTATTGTACAAATACTGTTCAGATCAAGTAATTCGTAGATGTGTTCCAAGAAAAGAAATGCACTCCATTTTAACTCATTGCCATGCACTGGAATGTGGGGGAGACTTTGGTGGAAAAAAGACTGCAGCCAAGGTACTGCAGAGTGGATTCTACTTGCCTACACTATTCAAAGATGCACAGGTGTTTGTTACCAAGTGTGACAGATGCCAAAGAATGAGACAAATCTCAAAGACAAATGAAATGCCTCAGCAAAATTTGTTGGAAGTTGAGGTCTTTGATGTATGGGGACTTGATTTCATGGGGCCATTTCCTCTGTCTATGGGGAAAAAGTATATATTAGTGGCAGTGGCTTATGTCTCTAAATGGGTTGAACCAATAGCCACACCCTCTAGTGATGCCGCAATAGTGCTGAGATTTCTGTGCTAAAGTATCTTTTTAAGATTTGACACACCTAGATGCATTCTCAGTGATGGAGGACCACACTTCTGCAACAAAATCTTTGAAGCATTACTGAGGAAATATAGAGTTTGGCATTGTATTTCATTGGCATATCATCCTCAGTCTAATTGGCAAGCTGAAATATCAAACAGAGAAATAAAGAAAATCTTAGAAAAAAATTGTGACATCTTGGAAAGATTGGACATTAAGACTCGATGATGCACTTTGGGCTTATAGGACTGCATACAAAACTCCCATTGGCATGTCTCCATAACATTTGTTCTATGGATAAGCATGTCACCTTCCAGTGGAGTTGGAACATAGAGCCTATTGGGACAGGCACAATTTCAATATAGCATGAAGGCAGTAGAAGAGAAGAGGCTATTGCAGTTGGTGGAATTGGATGAGCTGAGGAATGATGCATATGAGATTGCCAAAATATACAAGGATAAAACAAAAGCTTTGGCATGATAAACACAAACTCAGGCGCCATTTCCAACTAGGACAAAAGGTACTCTTGTCCAACTCCAAACTTAAATTTTGTAGGAAAATTGAAATTTAAATAGTCTGGACAAAAGTATTTCCTTCTGGAGCCATAGAGATTGCTCATGCGGACAAAGGTACCTTCAAAGTGAATGCACAGTAGCTGAAGCCATATGAGAAAAGTAGCAACATGTTAGAGAGGCTAAATGCCTCTGCTCACTTATGCAAGCTCATAATGTCTAGTTAAAGACAATAATAAAGCGCCGCTTGGGAGGCAACCAAAGATTCGTTGTTTTGCACCACTCAGGGATGTACCCTCCTACTTTCTACTTACTTAACTATAAAACGTGTTAAGTTTGGGGAAGAGCAGTTATAAGTTCCCAAGTATCAGTTATTAGTACTTATGTCCATTAAAAATGTTGATTTAATTTTATATGTTTTGATTAATCATCACAGGCTATTGTCCATTGCAAATGGAGCTGGAAGAGTCATCGTTGACATTTATTTTAGCTTTGTGCTAATAATGGACTAGAGCAAAATGGCTATATTAAATTGCAGTGCTTATATTTAGTGAAGTTGCGGGAACTCAATACATCAAATGACGGAATGCATATTGGGTCGCAACGGAAATGACCTCTTTGTATAATTACAAGGCTAAGGCCGCATACATTTGACCCCCCAGACCCCAACTTAATTGGGAATATGCTGGATACCTTGTTGTGGTGGTGGGATTGACCATCACGTGCTAACGCCTTTTGGGATGTCCTACAGGTTGACCTACGGGGACCATAATGAAGTGAACCTAGGTACGAGCAACGAGATTATCAGATCTTTGAATGTGGATGATGAAGATGTTCGAGTTGT
>JAOWBN010222778.1:0-13102 GCA_028565015.1 Pinguicula moranensis | reverse complement strand
AATTTTAATTGTATTTTAGTGGTTTTATTGAATTTTTTATTAAATTTTTTATGATTTCCAAAAAATTCGGCTCGGGGGCTCTCGCCCCCGAACCCACAGCCAGGGGGCTGCCACCCCCGCACCTTCCGTCCAACTTACATTAGACTCCAACATTAATAATTCATTCCCTAAAATAATTTCTTATAATCATTTTAAAAAATATATATGCCGGATATAAAAAAAAAACCACCACCCCCTAATATTTTTTTCTGGGTCCGCCCTTCGGGTGAGTTTGAATTTGTTTTTAGGTATTTTAGTAAAAAAATGACTTAGTTTTGATGTTAAAGGTTTATTTTGTACTTCTTAAAAATTAGATTTTATTTTTTTTTTAATTTTTAGATTATTTCAATATTAGTGTTTTAAAACGTCACTTCTATTTTTTTTATTTTTTTTCAGTTAGAACTTTTTTTTTTGAAATAGGTATGAGGCAATTTTTTTTCGTTATATTTCAAATGACAATTTTGTAAATAAATAAAAGTTATATAAAAATAGTTTCCTTCAACTGCCCTCCCTTACCTAACAAAATCAAAAACAAATAGAACAACGAAATGGCAAAGTGATATATTTTTGGTCTACCTCTTCCACCCCACCCTCAAAAAAAGAAAATAAAATCTGTTAAAAATGTAGTGATAATTCAATCTGGGGTGTATCTCAAAAAATATTATGACGAGAAAAAATAAAAAAAATCTCACCAGTGAAAAAATAAAAAGTGAAATAAATGTCCTAGATCTAAATAATATGGAATAATGAACTTGATCATAAAGGATGAACTTGATAAAGTATTTATTATTTTGTAAGATAAAGGTATTTTGGTCTTCAATCTATTATATTAAAATTTAATTATAAATATTATTTCTATAAAAACATTTATTTTTTATGATTTTTTAACACTCCAAAACTTTCAAAAAAATAAATAGAAAAAAATATTAAAAATACAAAAGAGACCCAAAATCTATTATTAGATTAGTTCATATTTATCACTATAAAATTAACTCAAAGGCACATATGTCTGAATCGAATCTCACTGTGATTGTAGGCTGAGTTTGCAAAACCTTTTTCATGGTACTTTCACATGGCTTACAATGATTGTAAATTTATGTATCCTAAAGATATAAATTCGAATAGTGACGTGAAAAAGTATTCTCCGGAGACAAAATGAAACCCGAATCCTAATATTTAAATGACTTGATTATCAACCAGGATATGAGTGCATGAATTTTGATCTATTTTATTCAACAAAAGACACTATCGACGTGCCGCGACGTCATTCCTTGTATATATTATTTTTTATGTTTAATGCTTACGAAGGAAAAAGATGGATTAGTACACGAAGTTCTCAGCAACTTTTTCAGTGAGAAAATTATTAAAAAATAAAAATTTATCAAGAAAATGATATATATATATATATTAAAATAAGTTTTCAAAAGCTTTTTATAAAGCTATTTGACAGTAATTTCTCTAAAAATACGTCCGGTAGCCTAAAAGTAGAATTTAAGCCAGAGAAGGGGATCAGAAACTGAATTTCAGGTATAGAAAGTATCATGGTGAGCATTATTTTTGTTGAGGAGGCGAGAAACCAGATTCATTTTATCATTGATGTTATTACTCCGATTATATATTGAGGAGGGCACATACTATGAGTTGAAAATGGCTGAAATCAAAAGTCATGTTGCTGAATATTTGTTATTCGGTATGCGATCGATGACATAGGTAATCACCTTCCTTAAGAACTGTAATTAATTTTTTTCTTGAGGAATGAAATATAAATAGTAACTATGTAGAACTGTCAATATTAGGATTAAAACCTATTAATAAATTTTGCTAAACTAAAATAAATACACGAGAAGGATCTTCTACGCATGTGTGCATCAATGCGGTCAAGTGCTCCAAGAATTTCTGTTTTCCTTGTTTATAAAAGGATTACGAACTACGAGGAATATAATATATATAGTATTATTCATTAAACAAGAAATCACTTTAATGCCCCCAACAAGATCACTCTTTTTATTTTTATTTTTTTTGATGACCATGGTATCCGACTATTTGCCGACTAAACCACGGGATCACGCCGAATCGATTCCCCCGGCGGATCAGGCCAACAGCTGACTGGGCAAGCTGTTTAGGGTTTTCTTTTTATTATTGTTAGGGGTGGGTAATCGGGATTTGGGATCGGGTATCCCTAAATTTCGATCTCGTCCTGAACTGGATCGGGATGAGTTTTTTGGTCCCGATCTCGATTCGAGGCCCGAAGTTCCAAAAAATTTCAGGACTTCGGACCTCGGGACGGGCCTCGAGAAACCCGAGGCCCGAACTTTTATTCATTTTATTTTTTATTTTAAATTTTTAATATTTTTTAATATTTTTTAATTTTTTATTATGAATCGGGACGGGTTTTCCATCGTCCCGATCCCGACTCAATTTTTTTTCCCATCTTCCTTGTCTTGATTCCGAACCAAACTTTTTTTGGGACTAAAATCTCAGTCCCGAACCCGGCCCGATGTCCCGATTTTTCACGAAAAATCAGAACTCGGGCCTCGGGGCCCACCCCTAATTATTGTTATCTGACATTTCATTTTTTATTTACAACTATCATTCAATATTTAGTTTTATTATCATTCGTTATTATTATGCAAAATGTGCAGCCTTTCTTACTTCCATTTGTCTGGCTTCTATTTGTACAGAAGAGCCAATCTTTAATAAGAAAAGTTGGATGAAAGTAATGTCTTAGTTACAGATGGGTCCCCCTGCAACATCTACGTGGTAATTAATATAAATGGATTACTAGAGCAAAGATCTAATTCAATTTTATACTATAATTTTGCTTTTTATAAAGCCTTCATATCCACTTACTTTAATGGGGGTTAGGTTAGAGCAATTAAAAAATATAATTATTCATCACGAAAACTGATGGCTTCCCTTCAAACATGTAGCTTCCAAATCCAATCCTAAATATAAAATTCAGAAAATCTATTAGGTGTATAAACAAATAAGTATGAGAGGATACACATTAGTATGAAGGCAAATCACAACCTATCAAAGTATCATTAGAATAAATTTTCTTGCCAACATTAAAGAAAAAAGATCAGCTAATATATAACGAAAATATGAGTTATCATCAACCTTCACGAGCACTTTATCAAAGTAACCACACCTACAATTATAAGTTTGTCTATATACACTGCACACATTTGAGTCAAATTGATCATAGAATTCTACAGACCGGATATGGAAAACTTATACAAGAATCAACTAGACTTGAAACCAATATCCAACGTGTAAAAGTGATGTCAGCTACAACCATTCGTTTCACTAAGTATTATACATACCGAGCAATGATGATTTCTGGATTAAAAAGTACCCTAGGCTAGATTTTTACGGGCAGAATTGCTTGTACAGTGGCACTCGACGGACGCCATTGCATATGCCGAGTTTTTTCTGGGGGCTAAACTGGGTTATAAGATTCGCCAGTGAATTATGTTATTGAAGATGATCACATAGAGCATGTGTCTTCCATAGCTTCTTGAGAATCCTTCCAAGATCCTGTATTACTTGGTGGTCAAGATTTGAATTGTAGGTTATTACCTTCGTATAAGATTTGTAATTTAGGTAATTGTAACCTTGTATAACACAACTACTCATCTATGTAATACAAATTAATTAGAGGGTTTGAGATTACCCTAGAAAATCTTCTCTCAAGATTCTTTCATGATATCAGAGCATGAAGGCTTTGCGCCATTTTTAATCTTGGTTTTGCTCTCCCCACCATCGATCATAAACTTTTCTTGTCCAATTTGTCCTGTTTTGCCAGTTTAAAAAACTTATATATTTTTGTTTTGTCTCATTAAACCACCAAGATGTAGACTTCCTTTGCTCCCCCTACAATTCCCCGGTTGTGGTTACCAAATTTGATGGTTCCAACTACTTGTTGTGGACTTCCCAACTTAGCCCAATCCTGTGCAGCAATGATCTCATGAATGTCGTTGATGCCACGGATCCTTATCCTTCGCAACTTATTAACGGCGTCGTAGACTCAATGGGAAAGGAGACTCCCAAAAATGTGAACCTTGATTACACAGCATGGATGGAAAAGGATCAATATTGCGTTAGTTGGATCAATTCCACTATGGTTACTTTCGCTGCAATTTGGGATCATCTTTATTGGGTTTCGATCATCTGGATTCCATCAAGTGGATCGCAACTGAGCTAGGCACCAATAGCACTGAGGTCTCCGATGATGTTTAATTTCGTACGCCGCTACCGAATTGCATCCTTAATTGGATCTGTTCATCACTAATATCAATCTACATAAAGATGAGAAACCGATGTCATTTGATATGTTCAAACAGGCTTTTCTCTCATATGAATCTAAGCTTCCACCGTCAACCATTGAATCTATCGCCTTCTATGGAAATTTTGTCCAACATTCGAATCGAGGAGGCCAACGTTTTGGTCCTGGTCAATCGCGCTTTAATTCTAACCAAGACTCCTATAATCAGACTAATAATTTTGGTTATGGGACTCAACAACGACCCAACGATTTTGGTGGACGTGGTCGCGGTCAATGTAGCTATTCTGGTGTTGGTGTCCGCTCATCAAGGCCACAGTTTGACCAATCTACCCAAATTCTGTTGATAGTCAGAATTCTTCTCCCGGACTGCCATTTAGCAACACTGATTCCAATCAGCCCAATTCTGGCAAAGCAATTTGATGTCAAATTTGTGACATATATTACCATACGGTTCTGAACTACTATCAAAGTATGAACTTTGCTTATCGGGGGTATCACACTCTAGCACATTTGGCAATGATGGTTGCTCAAAGTAATCTTGAAATTGACGATAGTATTTGGTTCGTGGATAGTGGTGTTAATCAATATATCACTAACAATTCTGCTCCCATCTCGTAGCAGCAAACCTATTTTGGGTCTAATTCTTTAGCAGTTGGTAATGGTACAAGTTTAAAAATTCTAAGCACTGGTTCTATTACTATTAAATCTCATGTTCGACCTTTAACCCTCTCTCATGTTTTATATTGTCCTGATGCTTATGCTAACTTCCTTTTTACTCACAAATTCTGTATCGATAATCTTTGCTTCTTTATTCTTGCTAACTTTGGTTATTTTATTGAGGACAATAAGACAGGACAAACACTTCTGAAGGGGGCAATGAAGGTAGCATGTACCCGATTTGATTAGTTCCAGCTCTCAAGACATTAAACATGATCTAGTTGCTATGGTTGGTGCAAACCCAATTTCTTTGTCTATGCACATCTCGAGCATTAATCTTCCCTTATAGTTCATCAAGTTATTAGTCAGTATCAATTACCTATTGTTGGTACTTCGAATACCGAGTCCTTCTACAAGCCTTGCCAACTTGGTAAGAGTAAGTAATTACCCTATGACTTATTGAGTCGTGTTACATATCATCCTTTGGAACTTATATATTCGGATATATGGTCAAGTTAAGTTTATTCTATTAATGGTTTTTGTTACATTTCCTGTTTTGGTTGAAAATCAATTTCCTCACAAGATCAAATATTTTGTGCTTTGGCTAAAAATCAATTTTCAAGGCTTTTCTTAATAAAATTGGTGTTGTTCATCGCATTCCGTACCCTCACACACCCTGACAGAATGGGCTTGCTAAATGCAAATATCGTCATATAATTGATATGGGTCTTACTTTATTAGCTCAATCTATTTTTTCCTAATAAATATTGGGTGGAAGCTTGCTTCACAACTAATTTTATTATAAATAGACTTCCCACCCCCTATGCTTCAAAATTTGAGTCCCATTGAAAAATTGTTTGGTTCCAAACCCAATTACTCTCAATTTTGATCTCTGGGGTATGCCTGTTACCCTTTACTTTGACACTATAATTCTCATAAACTCATGTTTCGTAGTACAAAGTATATTTTTTTGGGGTTATTGCTCTCAACACTCGTATATATGTTTGAATCGTGTCTCTTGTACAACCTACATATCTAGACATGTTATCTTTTGTGAGATTGTGTTCTCTATTGCATCGGCTCAGTCTACCTCATCCGGATCCCCTTCGATGACCGCCCCTATTCTAGGTACTATTTCATTGATTTTACACCATTTAATTCCATTTTCCTACTGATTCGTGCACTAGTATGCATGCCCAATCAGATGCCTAACCGCCTTTGCATTCTACCAATCCACCCTATCCAGGTGTCCCAAACAGCTTGATCATCGCTCAGACGCCCACAATTTTACCACTAACCAGTAGCCCTACTCCACGTGTTTCCCCTCTATCGCCCATCCTAGATTTACGGCTAACCTGTCCTGTATCTCTACGTGTCGCACTCTCGTCGCCTATTTTGGATATGCAGCTGACATGTCCTATTTCTCCACGTGCCCACACTCTCCGGCCAACTGTGAAGCCCACGTTTTCTTTGGGGCTACCAAGTCTTGGCCTGCCACGTGTCATCGCACCCACATGTCCTTTTGATCCAGTTCTTTATGATCGAACCACCTGTTCTCCCACTTATTCACCATCCTTTGTTACTGAAACTATTGATCTTGACTAGATTCTCAAACCTAACCCGATACTCTCGTCTCATCCCACCACTACCATGGTTACCCGATCACAAACTGGCTCTTCTCATCTTAAACAAATCCCTGATTACCAAGTCTAATTTTCTACCAAACATCATCTCCGGGCTCTTGTCAGTCTTCAGATTCCTCATGCTTACCTTTAGGCTGCTAAATCCCCGGAATGGCAATTTGCTATGAAAGCAAAGTTTGATGCATTGGTTGCTAATGGGACCTAGTCACTTCATCCTCAACCCTCATATCGGCATGTTCTTAGGTGCGGATTGGTGTTTAAACATAAGCAAAAGCCCGATGGCTCTGTTGATCACTATAAAACTCGTTTGGTTGTTTGTGATTTGGAACAGGGACATGGCCTTGATTTTCATGAGATGTTTAGTCATGTTGTTAAACCTACTACTATCTGTCTTTTACTTGCGCCTGTTGTGCAGTTCGGGTGGAGTGTTCAACACATTGATGTATCAAATGTATTTCTTTGTAGTGAGCTTGAGGAGGTCTACATGAAGCAACCTCCTGGGTTTGTCCCTTCTCAGTATCTGGGGCTTGTACGCTTTCTACATGAAGCTCATCGGGCTTGATATCTCTGACTTTCTCGTGCTCTCCTGGATATGGGGTTTGTTTCTTTTGGAAATGACTCCTCCCTGTTCATTTTTCACTCTAATGATGCTCAGTTGTTTATTCTGATTTATGTTGATGATATTCTTGTTACTAGTCCCTCTAATTCTTCCTTCGTCGCCCTCATGGCTAGTCTTCATTTGGCCCTTCATCTTTGTAATATGAGCGACATTGGTTATTTTTTTTGGGATTGAAGTTGTTCGGGATGCCTCTAGTTTTCATATTCGTTAGAATGTACGCTAAGATGAGTGGCGCCAAATTCCTTCCTTCTCCGTATAGCTCACGGGTGCGTTTATCTCCATCTGACTCCTCTCCCTCGTGTCCTGCGGGATGCTATTACTTATTATAAGATTATGGGTGCTCTGCAGTACAGTACTTTATCTTTCCTTGACATTACATTCTCTATCAACACATGCATAGTCCAGTTGAGTCTCACTCGGGTGCGGGTGTGGCTGTGGCTAAGAGGGTGTTGCACTCTCTTAAAGGCACTACTGATCATGGCTTGTGGTACACTTCTGGTCCTCTTCAACTTCAAGCTTTTTGTGATTCTGATTGGGCTGGTCATCCTATTGATATGCTTTCTACTACTGGGATTGGATTATTTTTTTCTTGGGTCTTGTTTGATCTCGTGGTTTGGCAAGAAGTAAAGCGTTGTTTCTTGATCTAGTACTGAGGTTGAGTATCGTGCCATGTTTTTAACTACTGCTGAGCTTTATTAGTTAGGCATGCTCTTATGTGACCTCCATGTTCCTCTTGTGCACTATCCTATTCTCCGATCTTATAATATTAGAGCTCTTGTCTTGGATCCCAATCCTTCTTTTCATGCAAGGGCGAAGCATATTGAGGCGATTATCACTTTATTCTGGAGAAGGTCCTCAATCGTGACATTTGCATTCGTCATCTCAACACGCATAATTAATTGGGTGATTTTTTCAACAAAGGTCCTAGTACTGCTTGTTTTATTTTTCTTTGTGACAAGCTGACTATTATTGCGCCCTCTATCAGCTTGAGGGAATGTTAGTGAAGATGATCACATAGATCAAGTGTCTTCCACAGCTTTTAGAGAATCCTTCCAAGATCCTACTTAGTGTTACTTGGTGGTCAAGATTTGGATTGTAGGTTATATTACCTTTGTATAGGATTTGTAATTTAGGTGTTGTAACCTTGTATAACACAACTGCTCATCTATGTAATACAAATTAATTAGAGGGTTTGAGATTACCCTTGAAAATCTTCTCTCAAGAATTCTTTTAAATTACCGAGCCAACAAAATTAAGTATCATGCACTAATCATTATATATCAGTTTACACCTGTCCACAGTTGGGCCTCATCCACGGAGATTTTCATTCTGTCTGATCCCACAAAAAAATTGTGTAAAACAATTAGCTATAGAATGATTCGTCACTAAAATCTGATGGCTGCCTTTCAAACGTGTATCACCAAGATCCAGTCCCCCAATACAAAAATCAGCAAAATCTATCACGTGTATCATGTATGATAAACAAATTATGGGGGGAAATGAATGCGATTTGGGGCTAGACGATGCTACTTGTGATTCACTATTACAACTTCATGTTACATCGTCTATCCTACTTCATCTGACTGTCTAGTTGCCACACCCACAATTATCCAAATTGGATTTTTAAAAAAAAATAAAAAACAGAATCCCATATTGTATCGTCCAAGATGTGACACATCTATCAATATATATAAATATATACATATATTAGTATTATTTTTAATGTTAATTGATTGTGCAAATATGTTTAGAGTGGGGCTGAATCTTTGAGACTAGGTGATGGCTAAAGTATGTGTATTAAATTTGAAGCATGGGAACTATTACGAGGGCATTGCATCTATATTTATTGTGCCCTAATCACGCAGTAAACACTCGTGTCCTTTCAACAGACTAGTTTCGTACATTTCTTTTTATAAGCTTTACCGGGATATGGCCACGTCACCTGCAAATTTAGAGAAAAATGGTCGATAGAGGGATTTTCTTAAAATCTGCTAATTAACTACAAGTCAAATCACTTCATTAATTCAAAGCAGCCATTAATTAATGACGCTGTGCTGTGGAAATTTAGCCACTTAACAGGATGAGAAGTGACAAGTCAAAAATTCCATGACCATTTGCTTGGATAAAGAAGGAATATAAAGAAAGAAAAAACTTGGACCAAAATGAAAGCTTTCGTAAACCCAGCAAAGTGGTGGTATTTTTGGGACGAGGCAAGATTGTAAGAAGCTAGGGACTGTATATATTTGTTTATTTTGGGGGTGAAAACCCCGTTAACAAAAAAGCTTGCTGGCACTAGTCGAATATCCATCCTACTTGCACACGTACATCTAATCAGTGGGGGGTGGGTAATTTTTTTTAAAACGATAGTGTAAATTTTAATTATTTTTTCATAAGAAGTCTTTTAGGGTATTTTATATATATATATTTGAAATCCCCGTAATTTTTTTGGGCATCCTATTAATAATATTATTGGATCCGCCACTGGATCGAATCAAACTTATAAATTAATATGAAACTATATTCAATTGATTTGGTATTCACTCTTTTTCTAGAGCAATACACATTTATCATTATAAGTTAGCCCCCGACACGGATACCTCTAGCCTTAACCCCTAGAAAAATTATTGTTGTTGGATCTTAGAAATTTCTACAGACACCTAGTATCCCAAAAATTATTATCATGATCTAAGGAAAATTTTTACTCGAACTACATCAACCAAATTCTATATAAAAAAAGGATATGATTGAATCATAGTATAGTATCTGCAAAAAATCCAAATCTTATAAATGGTGAGCTTGATTAATTAAGAAATTGATTGTAAGTAACTGAAATATTAGTCCACAATTAAGTCTTCATTGCGGCTCCCTCGCCACTTCTCCTTTCTCACATTCACTCTTTATTTATTTATTTATTATTATTTTTCTCCCCCACCATTTTTTCAAACCTCTCCCATCCCCATCTATATAAAGCCCCACTCTCTCTATCCTCTTCTACATTCACCTCTATCTCTCTATACAGTATACTCCAAAACAAAAACACCCCAAAAAAGAAAATCAAAGCTGTATCTGTATCTCATAATCCACCATACTATTCCTCTTGTCAATCAATCAATCAAATTCTTTCTACATATCTGGGATTCGTCCTAGAAACCCCAAAGCGGAAAATTTCAAGTGAGGAGAAGAAAAATGGAGCAGAAGCCTGATAAATTTACCGTCAGTCACAGTGATGAAGAGTCGGAGGAGCTGAGAAGAGGGCCGTGGACGGTGGAAGAAGACTTTGCGCTCATCAATTATATTGCTCACCACGGAGAAGGACGATGGAATTCTCTCTCTCGTTGTGCTGGTAATTGTTTTTTTTTTCTTGTGAGCCATTGTCCGTACAGTACAGATAAAGATAAAGTAAAAGGGGATACAAAAAGGTTTGAAGGAAATTCATGAATCTCTGTAAGGCTTGCTTCACCAATTAAAAAGTTCATTTTTTTCTTTCTTTCTCCCCCTCTTTAGGCCTGAAGAGAACTGGGAAGAGCTGCAGATTGAGATGGCTGAATTATCTCCGGCCGGACGTCCGCCGGGGGAATATCACTTTGGAAGAACAGCTGTTGATTCTTGAACTCCATTCAAGATGGGGAAACAGGTACATGATTAAAAGAGAGAAAGGTTTATCAATTTATAAAGAAATGTGAAGCTACTGTAAATTGACTTGGGTGTTAAGCAATTTACGAACTATTGCGCAGGTGGTCGAAAATTGCGCAGCATTTACCTGGGAGAACCGATAACGAGATCAAGAATTACTGGCGCACGAGGGTTCAGAAGCATGCCAAGCAGCTCAAATGTGACGTGAACAGCAAACAATTCAAGGACACCATGCGATACTTGTGGATGCCGAGATTGGTCGAGAGGATTCAGGCAGCAGCCGCGGCGTCCGCCGCCTCGAGTGGCGGAGCCCCCTCCTCCTCCGTCACCTCCCACGTCAGCAACAATCTCGATATGGCCCGGACCCAAGTTCGGATCCCACAACCTCGGGTCGGGTCTTACACACCGGAAAACTCCAGCGCTGCCGCGTCTTCGGATTCTCTCGGGACGCCGGTCTCCGACCCGACGGAATACTACCACAATTATCGGGTGAATCAGGGGAGTAATCAGTATTATTATCCGACTGATCAGCTTGCTTACGGCGGCGATCAATCTCTGACTAGTCCGACGGGGTATTTCAACCAAGGGCTGGATTTAATCGAGCCAAGCAGCCAGTGGATGGACGGCGGAGATGTACAGGGGAGTTTGTGGGATGATGTGGACATGTGGTTTTTGCAACCACAATTCAATAGCAATCCTTAAAGTCTAATAAATTCAACTCTGAAAATGAAAAAATGTATTGCCAAAAATATATCAGTTTTTTCATTTATAGAACAGAACCTCCGGAGAGAGCCAAGGTGCTTTCATGTCTAGTACTTCTTTTTTCTAAGCTCATGGCTTGATTAGGGTTTTCAATCTCATTCTTTGAGATTGTTTTACTTCTTCTTTATTACCTTTACTTTCTTAATTTCTCTTGATATTATATATAAATATTCGTTCATATCCTTCCTCTCCAATTTATGAATGATAATTATACAAGGGCTTTTTCTGAAAAACAAAATCATTGAAATAATAAAATATATACGAATATGTGTGTGATTGTGCATAATTGGTTCCACTATAATAATCCACTCCGATTCATGTCATTGTTGCTTGCCATGGAAATCTTATTCCAGGCACTGAATTATGCCAATCCGGGCATGACCATTTGGAGACTGAAACGGATTAAAGGCCCCATCTCTTTACTTAATTTACTATTAAGCATAATGACAATAGTAATAAGAAACGGGTGGGCTTGTGACGTGGAATATTCTTCATTATTGTATACTATAATCGCACTGTTGCCAGATTACCCCATAATAGTAACAAAATTCATTTTGGTCTCTCTCTTATTTCGCTAATAGAATTTATTTCTTGAATGCTTATATATTTGCAATCTCACCATGTGAACCGTGGAATAATTGACAGCATAAGTCTTCGTTACATGACATTTTGAGAGAGATTAAATAGTATAGTTGACGAATTCTCTTTCATTTTCATTCAATGACAAATCAAAAGGAAACCACATCTTGGGGGATTGGGACCAATAGCTGCAGAGATTGGCTTCTTAACCAATGGGGAATTCAAGAAGAGAGTTGAAGATTTTATGGTCAAACAATTTGCGAACCCCCCAAAACAAATAATGTGTGTTAATATAAATAACTACATATTATTATATTATATTATATCTATTTGTTTTTAGAGATCAGTGGTTGTCGAATGGAGTACTAGCGCCCCTATTTTTTTCAACAATACATCGGTTCTGAATTTTACCAAGGAAAAAAATTATGGTGCGAGAAATGTAAGTTTGGAAAAAAGATTGGGAGGGAGGGAATAAATTTCAGGGTGACAATATATGCATATAATTATTATTTTTGGGTAAAATTATACCTCTAAAAAGTTTTTATATTTGATGTAGTTTGAATCTGAATTAATCGGAATTGAAATGAACAAATAAGAGAGAGGTTTGTGGCGGCGGGAATCTTTGTTGGCCAAGTGCCTTTTCCGAAGTCATCATCGGAATTGGTCCTAAATGTGAAGAGGTGTTGTTCTGCTTCCACGTGTGCATCTTACTTTTTATATTAATTATTTATCAGTGAGATCTTATTAATTTTGTTGCCTTTTCAATTCGGAAACGGGTGTAGGCTTCCTAGACGGAAGCACTCGGAGCCGAAACGATTGAAACCGTGGCAGCATGACATAGAAAAACGTGTTGGTTCTGTGTTGAATTTTTGTTGCAAATCT
>JAOWBN010222767.1:0-13103 GCA_028565015.1 Pinguicula moranensis | reverse complement strand
GTCAGCATATGTATTGAGAAGTATTTTGTCACATGATAAAATGTCAGTTCTATCAGAACACTTTCAGACCTTCGAACTCTAGTAATACTGAGGCTGCGCAGTGCTGTAAATAGCAGATCGTGACTAAACAAGAGCAGTCTGTTCCAAAATCCATATCTCACGATCTGACCGTTAAAATCCAATATCCTTTGAATACAAAAACTAGCAATGAGTTTTTGATTTCTAGTCAAATATTTAGATCGATCCGACCATATTTGTACCTCTAATTGGAGAAAACCACAAAATTGCGTATTGCTATAATTTACATTGCAGTGTCCAATTATTTTAAACCATGCAAGAATTCAAATTCATCTTGGACCCCCAATAATCACATCAGCGGCGCTATGGTCATATTTATATCTAGATTACAACTCTAATTCACAATAACAGAAGGTAATTACTAAACTACCCATATAACGATTTTACAATATGAGATTTATACAATATGTCTTTTAACACCATCCCTCAAGTTGGAGCATGGATATCGAAAATGCCCAACTTGAGAAGAAATTTATGGAACTTATCCATGCCAAGAGCCTTGGTGAGAATGTCCGCCACTTGATTTGAAGTATGAACATAAGTGGTGGAGATCAATCCTTGTTTGAGGGCATCTCTGACAAAGTGACAGTCGATTTCAATGTGTTTGATCCTCTCATGAAAGACAGGGTTGGCAGCAATATGCATAGCTGCTTGACTATCACACTGAATGCGCATGGGTAGGGAACACGAGACTTTGAAAGTAAGAAACAACTCGCGCAACCATTTCAATTCACAAGTCGTAGCCGCAAGAGCACGGTACTCAGCCTCAGCTGATGATCTCGAGACAATAACCTGTTTCTTGGTCTTCCATGAAATAGGTGAGCTGCCGAGGAAGACAATATAACCGGTGATTGAGTGACGAGTGAGAGGGCAGCCTGCGCAATCAGAGTCACAATATGCCATGAGTCGTAAGTCAACTGAACGACGTAATAGGATTTCTTGCCCCGGATGCCCTTTCAGGTACCACACAACCCGAAGGGCTGCATCCCACTGACCTTGTGTGGGCCGCTGCATAAATTGAGCGAGCACATGAATCGAGTAGCTAAGATTGGACGGGTGATAGTAAGATAGATAAGCCGGCCAACTAAACGACGATATTTTTCAGGTTGAGACAAGGGCGGCGTGGTATCCAACCCGAGCTGATAATTCGCTTCCAAGGGGAATTTTGCTGGCCGTGAACCAGGAAGCCCGCATTTGCTCAGAACGTCTAGCGTGTACTTGTGTTGACTTAGAAAAATACCATCAGAACGTCGTGCGACTTCAATCCCGAGAAAATATTTCAGAGTCCTGAGATCCTTCATCTTGAATTGCTGACTCAAGTATTGTTTGAATTTATCCATAGCTTCTGAGGAGTTGCTCACAATAATCAAATCATCAACATAAAGGAACACATGAACACACAAGTTCCCATGATGCAAGCTAAATAATCAGTTGTCAGAAACACACTGAACAAATCCATACCGGACTAAGGCTACACCAAATTTCTCGAACCAGCATCGAGGGGCTTGTTTAAGTCCATACAAAGACTTATGAAGACGACAAACAGAAGAGGGACTCGCCCGAAATCCCGAAGGCAACTTCATGTATATTTCCTCTTCGAGATCGCCATGAAGAAAGGCATTCTGAACATCCATCTAATGCAATAGCCAATCACGAGAAGCTGCAACTGTCAAAAGTGTCCTAACCGTGGTCAGCTTTGCTACAGGAGCAAATGTCTCTTTGAAATCCACACCTGCAGTTTGACAGTTTCCCATAATAACCAGCCGTGCCTTATGGCGTTCAATGGAGCCATCTGCATGATATTAAATCCGAAACACCCATTTACAACCAATGGCGTGTTTGTCAGAGGGCAACTTAACAAGAGACCATGTGCGATTTGCCTGAAGAGCAGCAATCTCGGCGGCCATGGCATTTCGCCATTCAGGAGACTTAATTGCCTCGGAAAAATTACGAGGCTCATATCCTTTTGACATAGCTGCCACAAATCGTGAATGGGAAGCAGAAAAATCGTGAGCAAGATACATAAATAGCAAGAGGATAGCGTGTACCTGAGGAGGGCATTGGAGAAGAGGATGTATCAGCAGTGGGTTTACTATCTTTAGCAGACTCAACCACATACTCTTATAATAGAACATATGGTTTCTTGATGCGAAAACCACGCCCCAGCTTCTCAATTGGCTGAATACTTGCTCTGCTCTCAATTTCCATATCCGAATGATCTCTCGTACTCACGCAAGGTTCAACGCGATCATCCCCACTAGTGTTTTCAACCAATATACCTACTGGATCATCTGTTGAATTTGGCTCGGGTACCCTGTCTGGGAAAGTGCGGCGCGGAATCTCAGCTGACTGCGCACTTGGTTGCAATGGCTGCACATTCGCAGGAGGAACAATGACTTGGATATCGATCGCAGCGGAAGGACTGTATCCATGTTCACCAAACGAATGCGAGCTGAACGGGAATATATTCTCAATGAATTTAACATCTCGGGACACCAGGATGTCATGTGTTTCCAAATCAAGAACGCGCCACCCTTTCTTACCGTGAGGATACCCAAGAAACACTCCTTGGCGACTACGAGCCTCAAACTTATCCCGTGTTTGGGAGCGCACATGAACATAGCACAAACACCCATAGACACGTAACGAACTCAGATCTAGTGGATGACCGTGTAAAACTTTATAAGGAGATTTATTGTCAAGAAGTGGACTAGGCGTGCGGTTGATCAAGAAACCTGCAGTCAATACACATTCTCCCCAGAAATTGACAGGCATAGATGATTGAAACATAAGTGACCGTGCAACATTGAGTATATGGCGGTGTTTTCGTTCAACCCTACCATTTTGCTGCAGAGTGTAACTCATTGATTTCCGATGCATGATGCCTTCTTCTGCAAAATACTTGTGAAGACACATAAATTCACTTCCATTATCACTATGAATAGCTTTAATTCGCTTGTCAAATTGTCTCTGAATTAAGGCACAGAAATGTCGAATAAGATCAGCAACTTCACTTTTTGAAATCATCAAATAAATCCGTACCGCATGAGAGCAATCATCCACAATGGTAAGAAAATAACGAGCCCCGATAGAAGACTTAGTACGTTAGGGACCCCAAATATCACAATGTATCAAATCAAAACACATATTTGCTCGATGCAAACTGTCTGAAAATTGATTGCGAGAATGTTTCGCTTTAAAACAAACATCACAGTGCTGTAAGTCTACTGAACTGGAAATGTTGGAAATCGATTTTAGAACACGATTGGACGGATGACCCAACCTTTGATGCCACAGTTTCTGGTGTACCACGGCTGATGCACAAACTTTATTCAGGTGGTGCAGATAGTAAACCCCATCATGCTGTGTCCCCGCTACAATCACCGTCCTCATAGACAGGTCCTGAAACGAGTCATGAGTAAATGAGACAATACAATTCAACTGCTTAGTTAGCTGTGAAACAGAGATAAGTGAGCATGTCATAGAAGGAACTAGTAGAACGTCATCCATATGAACATTAGGCCCTAAGCGAGCCACCCCCTTGTTAACAGCGATAGTGGTATCGCCGTTGGGCATGTGAATACTGCAAGGATGCGTAGACTCCATCCTGGATAATTTGTTTTGGGCACCAGTCATATGTTGTGAGGCACCTGTGTCAAGTAGCCAATCCTGCATCTTACCAGTCAATTTTTCACCAAACGCTCCAGGACGACGAGCATTAGCTGCTTCAAAAACAGCATCCCATTGTTCGGATGTGAGCACGGGCAAAGGACTCGCAGGTCCTAGTGTCGATCCAACTTGCGCAGCAGCCACATTGGCGTGATGGTCACGAACAGAACCACCAGACTCACGGCCAGATCGCCCAGAATAAGATCCATTACGAACAGAACCATCGGACTCACGGCCAAATCGGCCAGAATAAGATTCACAACCTCCGGAGTCACGAACAGCGCCATCACCCCCCTTTCTGCTGCGCTTTCCTTTCTTTCCGCGTCCTTCCGGATAGCCATGAAGAGCAAAACATTTAGAGACATGGTGACCTTGTTTCTGACAATGCTCGCAACGAACAACTTCACCTTCACTTAAATCAGCAGGTTTCCGTTCCTTGACTGCAAATGCAACTGCTTCAGTGTGAACTTCACGATTTCTGGCAATTGTGGCTAGAGTTTCTTCTTGCATAACCATAGAGTATGCGCGCATCAATGTAGGGGGGGGGGGGATCCAGACTCAAAATTTGAGACCGAAGCATCCCGTAATTATCATCCAATCCCATCAAAAATTGATGCAGTTTCTCCCCATCACTATGTTTCTGTGCCGCCTCCGTCACTTTGCACGAACATCCTTCAACTAAACAAACCAACAGTGGTTCGTATGTGATGATTTCGTCCCACAGGGCGTTAAACACCCGAAGAAGGAGGCAAGATTCTCACCTTGTTGCTTACAGCCCTGGAGTTCATTCTTGATCTCATACAGCCGAGCCCCGCTTCCAACCAAAAACCGTTCACGTATGTAACTCCACAGCAAGGCGACATTCTCACGATAAGATATTGTCTTTCGCAGCTTCGGCTGCACAGTATTCAAGATCCATGATTCGAGAAGAGATTGGAGAGTCATCCACTCATCCAGATCTTCTTCACTTTGCGGTTGGGCAACTTTGCCTTCCACATATTTCCATTTTTGCATTCCGCGAAGTGCTACGCGAACCGCAAGGGACCACTCCTCATAATTGTTCCCGCGAAATACCACCGGCGTTATTACATTTCCGGGTTGATCGCTTGGGAGAAGACCGTAGATACTCACAGGTGTTGCGACTCCGCTGGTGCCGACAATCTGGTTGTCGTTTGATTTGGTTCGGTCACCCATGGACACGAACAAGGAGAAGATTCAGATTCGTTTCTTGAGAATCGTTTTATGCTCTGATACCATGAAGAAACTCAAGAAATTTGTGAAAGCTTTTCTCAACCTTTCATTGCGGCGCTAACGCCATATTTATATCGGATTACAACCCTAATTCACAATTACAAAAGTTAATTACCAAACTATCTAAACTACCCATATAAGGATTTTACAATATGTACGGTAACAGAAGGTTGGCTGTGCAAAACACTCATTGTTTAAAAAAAGGTGCTTATAAGTCAATTCTAATTTTAAGAAGGTTGCGCCAAACAAGCCCTTAATTTTTAGCCAAAATTATACTCTCTACTTCGTGTATAATGATGAAAACGGTAATAGGATCCACCCGATGCTCGGTCAGGGCCTGGCGCCTAGTGCCAGCGTGAGGCCTTGCCAACATGCGAGCGGCTGTTAGGCACAGGAGCGTGCACCTGCGCACGTGATGTGTGTGCGTTGCCCGCAAAATGCGTTGTGCACATTGGGCAAAGCGCATGATGGTTTCGGTTCTCTGCCATTTAATTACAAACGATAGGTGGCGTTTCTGTATGCGCGACCAAGAACGACCAAGAGAAAATATGAGATAAATTGGAGTTAGGAATTTTGGAATTTCCCGAGAAGATTATTGGAGATTTCTTGTTGATTTTTGACCAAACTTCTGACAGAGAATCCTTGTGAGGAGCTCTATGTACTTTTGTTGAGATAATTCATCTTCTCTTAGTATTGTTATTTTGTATCCATCTTGTATTGATGTTGTTAACCGTAAGAAAAACATGTTTAAATATTTAATAATATTTAATACAATCGTCATATACACAGTTGCAGGCGTTATATGCGCTGTTGAATGTGTCAACATCAAGCATTTAATGCAGCTGTCATATGCACAGTTCTTCCACTCCTATAAATAGGCTATGTGCTTATTCATTCGATATAACGAATAGAAAGAGATATACGAGATTTCTTTGTCTGCCTAGCCACCCACGAGGCGTAGACTTGATTCGTGGAAACCAAACGAGACCCTGGTAGACTCGTTATTTGGACACTCGATCCGTATCACGCTTCCGCAACAGGTAACATTTCGTTGTTTTGATTTATTACAATTATATCCGATATTAGATCTGTTCTAGTTATTGGACTACAGTGGTATCGGAGCAAGGTTTCGGATTGGATTATATTCGATTCGTTCGATTATATTAAATCCATCATAATTCCGATTCTTGTTTTAATTTCCGGTATTATTTGGTAAAAACAATTTTCGAACCACCAGAACAATTCTGCCCGTCGCCGGCCACCGTACGACGGCCACGCGCCAGCGAGTGAGGATCCAACTGACCGGAACGGCGCGTGTATCAGCGCGTTTTATCACGCAACCGATCTTAATTCGTAGAAAATGCTGATTTCTTGTCCGCGTACATCGCCGTCGTTGCCGTTAAAAAACAATCAAAGAATTGGCGGGGGTGGCGCGTGTATGTCATGCGCCACCTCCCGCTGCGCGTTTGAGCGCATAAGGCCGCTCCGACCACCCTCCTCAGCCCAGATCTACAGATCAGGGCCTAAAAGGCCAGATCTGACGAAAACAAATGACTTCAGGGCGGCGCGTGTGTGTCACGCGCCACCATGCAAAGTGCAAAATCGTCGAAGCGCAACGAGTCTTCGAGCGAAAGAGGACTGATCTGGCCGGATCTATGTACTGGAGGAAGGAGTGAGGCGGAGGAGGAGGAGGAGGAAAATGGCCTGACCTCATCACATGGGCTAACTTCGGCGGCGATAGAGGAGAATGGAGAACGAACGGTGGCGGACGAGAGTTTCGTCCGCCACGGGTTGGACGACGAATGAGCCGCCGCAGCAGTCGTGGAGCCGGAGAAATGTTGAAGGACGAGAGAGAATTCTGTCTCGGCCGAAAAGTTGCAAATGACGAGATACACAATTTTTTCGCCTTTTATGTCATATTCAACGGGCTTAATATTTTTTTTAAATGAATTGGGCCGCGTTGTAAGTGGCCCATTCACCGAATTTAAAAAAAATGAATTGGGCCCAGTTTTTTTTTGTTTGGGTCGCAATATGTTGGGCCGCTGATTTGTTTGGCAGGGCCAAACAAATTATAAAAAAAAATAGCAATTAAAAGTAAGATGTGTTTACCAAATTGACTGGGCTGCCAACAACCAATTTTATTTTGGGATGCTAATTTTGTATTGGCCGGACCATAAGAATAAAAAAATTGGCAAGGCCCAAATTGACCCAATTAAATCCTTAAAAATAAATCAATTTTATTTTCTTAAGGCTTTAGGCAAAAATAATTTATTTTATTTAAAATTAAAATAGAGGCCCAAAATGATCATTTATTTGTTAAATGTATTTAATTAGCATGAATTCAGAATTATTTATTGGGACCGTTCGCCTAACAACTTTCGTTACATCATTCATGACATTAAATCCTGACCATTGAAATCAACGGCCAGGATGGAAAGATAAGAATACAGCGCGCAATGTTTCCACGAAAACACTTCACAAACACTACGTCTCTCTCAAGGCACGCGAATGGTCCAGAAACCTCGACTCAGAGCAGAAAACTCGAAGAATTTGCGCAGAACAGGGCGAATCGACTTCTTGGAAACCTAAAGCAATTGAAGAAAATGGAACATGGCTAATCGACTTGAAGGGGAGAGAATTCGAAGGTTGTAGCACGAATTCGAATTCGTGCTACGATTTATGGACCATAGCGCATCGATGCCTTTCATTCCTCTGGAAAGCAATTGAACAAACTAATACGTGTTGCTTGCCTTATTTGTTCTTTGAAGTTGCAGATTCTTATTTCATTACTCAGTTAGATTGTCTCTACATAGAGGTTGTGAAATCTAATTTTCTGCTCTTATGTTTCTCTAATTGTTTGTCGCAGTAAAATTTTTACCTTGCCAAGCCTATGAGGCTGATTATTGGACCAAAGAAACTATTTTTCTCAATGAATCGAGCATAGATTACAATGTCATTAGAATGATGTGAATTTAAAAACTTGCCCGTGTATGTAAGTTTTTCTAAGAGTTTGGCACAGTGAAAAGTTTAGCTTATGGAGCCTATGATGCTGGTTTAGGGTACTCTTACCCAATTCCTATGATGAATAAATCTATGAAGATGAAGTTAGTGCAGCTGAAGAGCTTCATCAGATACTATGTTTTTTTTAGCAGGAATTGGTCCTGAAGATCTGATACTCAGGTTTTTTTACTTCTTATTGATGTCAAACAAACATTTTCTTGTTTTGGTTACAGGGAGGTTCAGAGGCAGAGAATGCATCACAAGTTCGCACAGACAGAACAGGGCTCAGGTGATACTAAAGTCAATGAAAACAGGGATATAATCTTGGAGGAGGAGGAGCATCCCTCTACCAAACTGTATCAGAATTCTAAAGGTGGGAATCGTGGTGGCCATGGCCGCAAACCATATAGCAATGGTCGTGGATGGCGAGGTGGCAGCCGGGGTGGCTATCAGAACGGCTACAACCAATTTTATGATAACACTGGTGGCTATTACCCAATGAATAATTACTATATTTTGATGGGAAATGCATTGATTCATTTTCCACCGTTAAAAGGATACTGAAAGTACAATGTGGAAGAAATGAAATTATTTTGATGGGAAATGCATTGATTCATTTGCTTATATTCTGTGAGTAGAGCTAGAGCTAAACTGCATTGTTAATATAAGATTGTTAGGTCAACAGTTTGCTGATTGATGTACTCTTTGAATACATAAGAGCAGGAGTGGCAAAGAAGTTCAAAGTGCAGCTGGTATTATACTCACATACACGAGTACAGTTCAAAGCATAACGCACATTAGGTTTTGAGCCGTCGGTTGCTTGTCTTGCTGCTCTGCTGTTCTTTCTGCAATCTTCGTCCTATCTACAGAATGGAGTCCCAGTTCAAGCATGCCATCGTTGTGAAAGTTATTGGAAGAACCGGTTTTAGGGGACGGGACAAGTCTCTCAAGTGAGAGTGAAATTCATGGATGATCAAAACCGTTTCATAATGAGGAACGTCAAGGGTCCCGTCCGGGAGGTGTCACCCTGCTCGAGTCTGAGAGGGAGGCCAGGAGGCTCCGTTGAGTATTCTGCACTCCTTTGGCTGTGCCAAGGGAACTCTGGAAGGCTTCAGACATTGTCATTGTTGGCAACTGTTTCTATTTTATAGGCATGTTGGATTTTGTTATTAGGTTCTTAAACTAGTCACTGTTTACTTATGTGGGCTACCATTGCGTTTCTTAAACAATCTATTAGCAAGCATCTGTTTGTGCATTTTGATTTTAAAAAAAGAAGTTCAAAGCATAAACTCAATGAAACCACTCCTGCTATGCACAATAACTTCGGTTATTCCTGTTCAAGTATATACAAAAATATGTAGCAGAACGAGCAGAATTCCTAGCAAATTCTAACAATCAAGCCGAGCTCCTCCCCAGGATCCTCCTGGTATCCGACTTTTGCTTTGCAGTAAGCCTTGATGGGAACTTGACATCATACTTGATCCTCAAATCTCCATATTTATCGGGTTCTTTTGCTATCGCATGCCTTCTTTTTCAATCACCATTTGATGGCCTGGTTTAACGACGTCAGACACGGTCAAATCTCTCCCATCCAAGACTTCTGATGCCGAGAGTCTTGCCAGTGAGAGCATCAAGAAGAGTTGTCTTCTGGTTGATCATCAGATCATTGTCGTGCCTCGTGAAAGTAGGATGAGGCACAAAAAATCTTGTAAAGAAAAACAAAAACAGATGAACAACCTACCCAAAACAATAAATGCCTTTTTTTTTATCAGTAGTCCAAAAGCCTCCATGACTATTCATCATAGCATGCTTATACCAACACAATTGCATTCAAATATCCTCATTGATCCTATTAACATTCAATCCAGAAAATGCCAATCAACTTTCACAGAAGGAAAAATTATTCATCATGATACACAGTAAACTGGCTAAGGATTATCTAATAGATCTTGCACACAAAGCAGAGTACATCAAATGTACCAACCCTGACTCCTCATCAATTAAGCAAGCGTAGGCTTTCTCACAAGAGAATTACCTTGAAAACAATATACTGATCGGCCTTGTTAGTCAAGAGAAGTGAGAAACTATACATACATCATTTGCCAACACACTCTTGAAGTGATCCAAATCAAATATGAATTAAACCAAGTTCTAACACCTGCCTATCGATTCAAAAAGGTTTTATACCTTCTCGGACAGAACAGAACACATGTCATCTTGCTTAGTTTTTATTTGTTCCAACGGCAGCACAAACCTAATACTCTATTTGTTTGTTCCAACCATAGAATTGTCATTTATTTAGCATAAGAATATACATTCAGAACAGTTCAATAATCAAGCCACGGGTTTAGATAGTGCTGAAAGGAAACCAACCTTTTTGGCTATTTATGATGAGTAATCCTGAAGAACCAACAACTTCTGCAACACTTGCTTTTCTAACAAAGCTACACACTGGCCACTACAATCAAACACATTAGGATCATGACAACCCACCACCGAAGAACATTGTAACTTTTGGGAATCGAGTAATGAACTAATATTATTAACTTTGATAGAAATAGAAACAACCAGACAATAAAGTAATGATACCTACAAAATTTATGGATGCTCATCTTCGTTTGTTAAATCTTGTTCTTCTGTTACTGCCATGTATAAAAAATGTTTTCGTTAAATGAAATATGTCTAAAAGGAAAAAACTATAACAAAATATCATTTGATATCATACCTTCATTACTGATGTTTTTTTGTACGGTTTTTATTTTGAGGACAATTTTGCTTATCGTGTCTCACAAACTTGAAGCAACACGTACACTGTCTTTTCTTTTTTTCGAGGTTTAACTCAAGACCACTTTTTAATCTACGAGAGTCTGATCCATGAGCAATTTTGTTTCCCTCTGCCGCTTTCACCTCCTTCTTTCTTCCTTTAGTTTGTGAAATGTTTGGATCTAGAATCATTATTTGAGGTAATGGGCTTGAATTAACACCTTCTGACGCGCAATGAGTTAAAGTATGTACCTCTACAGAATCTTCAACATTAGCCACTTTATTTGTTAATTCTTTCAAGCCTTCCATGAAAACGAGGTACTTTTTTTTCGATGGTGATGCTAAACAAGCCAATTTAGTTGACTCTTGGCACATGTGGTTAAGTCTCAAGGACTCACCATGTTCGCCGTCACAATCCCGCAATGGTTTAACTAAAGTTTTTGAGGACTGCTCATAATATTTACCTGCTTCTTCCAAAGTTTCAAAAAGCATCCCCTCATATGGTTTTACTAAACTTTTTGATGGGCTCAATCCGGCAGCGTTCATTTCAACACTCTGACTCAGTAATGGATCATTCGTTGCCAAATTAACTGCATCTGCAAATAATATTTTGGTTTCAGTAAATATTTAGCAACAGAAAACGTGTCTGAGAAGCAATGCAACCTTCTTTACCATCATAATGTGGCTGTTCGTAGGTCTGCTCTTGGGGAAGCTGATGCAGTAGCTGATTATCATGTTGCCCATGGAAAACTGGATTCATATTCTGATCAATCCGAGGTTCACAAAGCTGGTTGTTCGTGGACTTGTAGCATGTACGTATAGAACGAAGAAGATGTTAACACGTCAGATCAAAGGAAAAATGTGAATAAAGATGAGGTTAATGATTTGTAGCATGTACGTATGAAAATATCCAATGAATAACATCAATGTAAAAGCATGGACAGTTCTAAAATAAGAGGAAATTTTAGAGAAAAAATATACGTTTGGTTTAACTACGATAGTTGCACACATGAACTAGAAAATCATAATGTGCTTTATCCATTAACATGGATAGTTGGTAAGAAATCGAACAACCTAAAAAAAGCCTCTCGATTTTCTCTTTCAAAGCAGGGTCAATATCATCATCTAAATCATAGTCCTCAAATAAACATTCATATGCTGATAAACAAGCAACACTGTCCAGTTTATTCAATTAGGTTTCCTGCAGCATAGTAGGACGCCAATTCAACAAAAAAATTAAACAAGCAACACTGTCCAGTCTTATTCCCTCCTAACAATACGAAATTCACTGTTACTCAAACGTGCGCAGAAAATTAGATTTTACAACCTCTATGTAGAGACAATCTAACTGAGTAATGAATTAAGAATCTGCAACTTCAAAGAACAAATTAGGCAAGCAACACGTACCAGTTTGTTCAATTGCTTTCCAGAGGAATGAAAGGCGTTGACGCGCTATGGTCCAGAAATTGTAGCACTGATAAATGGCTCTGTCAAATCTTCTTGGTCAAACGGAACAGAATGCTGCCAATGGGAAGGTGTTGTGTGTGAAGAAGATGGAAGAAGTCCGGCAGATGTAAGATACAACCTTCGAATTCGCGCGCCTTCAAATCGATTCGCCCTATTCCGCGCGAATTCTTCGAATTTTCTGCTATGAGTCTAGGTTTCTAGACCATTCGCGTGCCTTGAGAGAGACGTAGTGTTTGTGAAGTGTTTTCGTGGAAACAGCGCGCGTTGTATTCTTCTCTTTCCATCCTGGCCATTGATTTCAATGGCCAGGATTTAATGTCATGAATGATGTAACGAAAGGTGTCAGGCGAACGGGCCCCTTTTTTATTTGCTTTGTGTAATTAAATTAATATGCATAATTAAAGATTAAATTATTTTACTTAGTGCAATTTAATTTATAGCATGCATGTATTAGGAATTATTTTATTTACTAAGTGCAATTTAATTCTAAAGCATGCTTATATTCATTACATGAATTAGGAATTAATTTTATTAGAGAATATGTTTCGAACTAATAAAATTATTGAGAAAAATTATTAACTGCGTGTTAATAATTAAATTATGATAATAAAAATCCTGAATTGTTATAATTACCCCGATTTCAAAAGATATCCGCGTTAATCGTACTTTTGAGGGATTTGTTAAGTGAGGCCTGTGTGACTCCACCAGACATCTGGATCCTTCACGGGGAATGGTAGTACTATCTGGGCAGAGATTTCCCGGAAATTTAGTACAGGAATCCTACCTGGGTACATACCAAATCGATTAAGGATTACATCTGTACTAAGTCAGATACTTTTGAAATGTCGAAGATTTTCTTTTAATTGTGTATTAAA
>JAOWBN010222756.1:0-13104 GCA_028565015.1 Pinguicula moranensis | reverse complement strand
TATTGCTCATGTGATACCTAGTCTTGGATATGTACATATTTGTTTTTATCCTTTTCTTTCTTTGTACTCTGTAAATATTTTATACCTTTATAAAAAATTGGCTTATCCAAAAAAATAATAATTAATTATCATAATTAATTCTATTAGACATATAACATATATATTTTATCTAACATAGATCAAGTTCCGCTGCCTTTTTATCATAGCTGACAATCCTTTGGCTATCATAATGAAAAGGAATGGGGAGCCTGAATCTCCTTGTCTAAGTCCTCGTTGAATGAAGAATTATTGGGTTTGACTTCCATTGATCAAGATTGAAGTCGAAGCTGAAGTCAGTCATTCCTTTATCCACTCTTTCCACTGCTCAAACAACTCTTATTTCAGGATAATTTCCTCTAGATACTTTCAACTTACCATGTCAAACAGTTTCTCGAAGTATATCTTGAATATCAAAGCATTCTTTCCAATACTTTTTAGTTAATCTACAACCTTATTTGCTACTAAGACACCATCAAGTATTTGTCTACTATCAATAAAATCCATTTGGTTGTAAGAAATGAATTTATCCAGTACTTTGCTAAGTCTGATGGCTAGCACCTTTGAAAATATATTTTACATACTTCCTATGAGTGTTATTGGCTTCTAGTGCGAGACATGTAAGGGGGAGGCTTTCTTTGCTACTCGGACTATTTTGTTGTTGCTGTAAAATTCATTCATCATTTGGATAATTTCCATCTTCATTAACGGAAGAAAGTATTTTATGAATGCAAAGTTCAGGCCACCTTTGTCTGGACTCTTGCATTCTGATGACCTAGGTGATTTCTAATTCACTGAACAGCCCTGAGATTTTTTTTAGTTCTTCTTGTGAAAGTTGATGTAGCTGAACCCCTATGCTTGGTCTATCTTGATTTGTTTCTGTGAATGTGTTGAACGTGGTGCATGAAGCAGTCGTGTATTTTTTGCACACCATCTGATCGGCTAGTTTGAAGCATTATCATTGTGATCTGTTATCATACTATCTTTCAACATCTGTTTAGCCGCTATTTGAGAGGTTTTCGATAGGATTTTGGTTTGAGAGTAGTATTTTGGAGATTTGCGATTTTTTGTGGATCCAATATAAGCTATAGGAGTATCCGATTCTAGAGCTCAACGGGGATTAATCGAAATCTAAGAATACGGCGAATAACGGGACTTAACTCTGTCTATTATTTACATTTTCTGTCATTTTACCTTTTATTACAATCCTTACAAAGTTTTACTAACTATTTGCTTTGAGTTTCAAGAAACCATATCCGAGGAATTCCCATTTGTGACCGCAGTCCGCATATGTACATTTTCGTTCTCATATTGTGAATTATCGAACTTGAACTCCGAAACTAAATGAATAAGACTAGGGACTGCTATTTTACAAGAGAAAAGAGTAGTTTCGAGTTCAAGTTTGATAATTCACAATATGAAAAGAAAAATGTATATATTAAAATGTGATTTATTTAACCATCTAATATGTTACAAAAAACTATAAATTATCAAAAACAAAAAGTTAAATGGTCTCTCAACATACCAAGAAATAAATCTTGTTGCTCCACTTATGTTCTATAACTTAAACCACAGTGCTGGCGTTTTGGTCAGGAGGCCCAAAAGCTTTTATTACAATGGATTCGTGGTAGAGAAAATCTTGGTGACCCAGTTTTTCGCTCAGTTTGTCAAGTCGGGCTACCCCACTAGGATAGGTGAAATTATTTTTCTACACCACGGTTGCACATTAATATTATAATTTTGCACAAGAAAATAGGCCTAAGTTTGATAGAGACCAAATAGGGACAAAATATAATTGGAAACTTCAATATAAAAGCCACGCAATAGCTAGAGATGTTCAAAATAATCGGGCGAACTGGACCATCAGTTCAGTGAACCGGCGTCGTGCGATCCGGTTCAGGCTCAAGATTTTCTTGAACCGAAATCAACGGTTAAACAAATCGGCGAAAAACCATAAAAAAAAATTGGGTGAAAAATTTTAAAAAAAAATTATAAAATTCAAATGTTTGAATGGCTATTAACCATAACCGGTGGTTGTAAAAAAAAATTCAAAATCAAACCAACAGTTCCAACTGTCGAATTATCAAGTTTTTTATTTATTTTCTCACTTCTATAAATACCACACCCCTTCATTTCATTTACATTAATTTCTCTTCTTATTCTCATATTATCTATCTCCATATTGAATTCTTGTTAATTTATTTAGCTACATTTTATAATTTTTCGATTCTGCTTCGATATTCTACTGAAAAAATATCAAAAAGTAATATTCATTCTTCTTCATCCCAACAACTTCATGATGATTTCAAAGACATTTTTCTTGCTATCAATGATTTCAACGAAATTCATTTTAATTTGGAAGAATAGCTAGAAATACCATCGAAGGAGGAATAAGTTTTTCCAAATCCAAGTTCAACATCTTCTTCTTGTAGCCGCCGAAGCAGACCACCCCGTCATCCTACTGTGTCTCAAAATCAAGAGAGGGACGAGGAGAGAATGAACAATTCTCGGATATTTACGGAATTTTTCAACAAAATTTCAAAAGTGGAAAGATGCCTTGACTCCTTTTGGATAGTATGCCGCTTATGTGAAAAGAAATTTGCATTCCAAAAAGGTACAGAGTTTTTCAATATAATTTTCAATTTTTAAGCTATTATGTTATTTTTGATTTTTTTTTCATGCCTTTTTCATTATAAGGTGGAGTTTATGGAATATTTGTGCGGTATATCAACACTAAACATCCGGTAGAGTTGGAATTGGTCCTACTCAAACCCGAATCTCAAGTAGTTTGGGTTCTGGCGCCCATGAAAATGCACCTTCTTCTTTTGATTTCATCCTAATAAGAATAGGGAAGGTTTAGTTGATTTAACTTGTTCGGAAGTCCTTCCATTTAAATTTGCTGAAAGCCTACATTTTGAAAATTATGTACGTACGTGTTTAAATCCTGTATTTACTAAAATTCTATGTAGTAGAGATACCATACATATTGCTAGAGTTTTTATAAAAAGAAAAAAGAATTTATGTAAAGTTTTTTTAAATATATAACAAAAAGTTTCTTTATGTAGCGATATATGATTAGATCATTTTTAAACTCATGGTTATATGGGAGTAACTTGTCATTGGATAAATAATGAATAGAATATCCAAAAAACGATACTTGCATATAAGATGTTTGATGAATCAAATAATTCACAAAATATATGCAACATGATAATGTTTATAATAGAATAATATAATTTACAACATAGTGTATATAATATTTCTTTTGATAATGTCTCTCCTAATGATGCATGCATTGATGATTTAAAAGCATTATGTGACTCATCTTTTGGTGGTCGATTTTTCCATATTAGATGTATTTATCATATTATTAATTTATGTGTACAAGATACTTTAAAATATAATGATTTAAGCATTAATTTATTAAATGGGTCGTATTCGGAATTTCAAATGCGTTTAGGTATTAGTGCTCAAAGTTCTTCTGATAGTAGTCATGTTTATAGAGGTAGTATTTCTAGTGGAGCAATACTAGGAAGAATATGGAGTATAATTAAACAAATATCTAAATGGCATAGGTGTTCATCAAGTTCCACTTTCGTGAAACTTATTTTGGGTAAGCCAAATTTCATTAAATAAAATGTACGAAAAATATAATATAGTACTATATAGAACAAATAAAGAAAACAAAAGAAGGAAACAAAGAAGCTAATACTAATATGTACATGTGTTTATTTCCATCACAATGAAGCTCCATTCATCATAGTCTACAGTATGTGCATGGCTACTTCTTCTTTCTTGCCTTCTTGAAAACAATTGCCTGGTCATTTGAACTCTCTTGTTACTTTGTAACTTTCTTCAAGATTTATACAAGCTTGAGAGAGGTTTCTCCGGGTGGGATAGATTCGTTGCGTTTGTTATCTACAAAGTTGTATGAGTTCCTTGAATTTTAGATTTTTTTTCAATTATATTAGTTGAAGAAATGTGTAACGACTTTCCTTTTGGAGCTCAACGCAGACTGCCACTTCCACAAGGATATGGATAACATGGTATAAATCCAATGTCTCTTTATTTTTTTGCTTGATTTACTTTACCAAATCTGAACCAAGATCCAACATCATTGATTCTTTTTTTATAGGATAAGGAAATTTCATTAACTAAACATAAAGTAAAATTACAAATTCTGGAAGTTTGCCTACAGCTTTAGACAAACTTGCTACCAGGCTCCTATACAAAACTTCTTAAGAGATTGAACATGAAATTCAACGTACAGAGATCAGATAGCAAAGTCCTGGATTTGTGATCCAATCATGGATTGTGGTACCTCTGTAACTGAGTTTGTGAACCACCAACCAATACCAGAGATGGAGTTGAACCCATTCTAGTTTTGAAAGAGCACTTCCTTCGGAGTCGAACCTCACCATATTGCGTTCTAACCATAGACTCCATGTTGCCGCCTGCCATATTGCTTTCCACAGTTCTTTGCCAGTTGAACCTATTGCCCTTTCCATATGCTTTACAAAGTGCATTGAGATGTCAGAAATAGGCATATAACTCAACCCGAACCAAGCATAAATTCCGGACCAGAGTTCATTGGCATTACTACAGTCAATAAAGAGATGTGAAGGAGTTTCTATGTGGCATTCAGAGCAATATTGATTCCACGATATATGAGATTGTCCACTATTGGAATCTTCTTTTGCAGTAATCTCCAAGCAAAATATTGAATTCTTTTAGGGGGGATCTTCCCCCAACTTGCAGCTAATATTCTGCTTTCTTCAATAAAAGTGTTCTACAGATTGGTTAATGTATTGCATGCAGACTTCACGGTAAATTTACCACTGACATCAGCTTCCCATAACCAAACATCATCTCCATCAACCTCCCATGATATAATGCTCAGACTCTGGAGTAGCTCAGCATACAAACATGTTTCCCTCGGCCTTAGAGAGCGCTTGAAGGTAAGATTCCAGTTTTTGGACCCATTCATTCCTGATGATACTTCAGCAATTGTACAATTTTTCTGATTACTCAATCTGTATAATTTTTCATACTTCAGTGCCAAATTTTCTTCATTCATCCACTTGTAGCGCCAGAATAATACTTTAGAACCATTCTTGATCACTAACTTGATCTTGCTATTGAGCCATGCTTCATTGGATAGTGCCCAAATGTCTTTCCAGAATGGTGATATAGTCCCTGGCATTGATACTAATGACCAATCCGACCAATGATCATTTTGCTTGAGATACTTACTTTTGATTAGCTCAGACCATAAACCATCAGAATCTTCTCTGAGACGCCATAACCATTTCGCAAGGAGAGCTTGATTCATTAGTTCTAGATTGCGAAATCCCAATCCTCCTTTAGCTCTTTCTTGACAAAGATTATTCCACTTTATCCAATGTATTTGATGAGAGCTAGTTGACTGTTGCTTCCAAAGGAATGTTGCCATCAATTTTTCCATCTTTTTTAGCACCTGTTTGGGAACTTTAAACATAGAGAGATAATAAGTCGGTGTGCCGGATAGAACTGATTTGATCAATGTTGATCTGCCTGCCAAAGAGAGGAATTTATTCTCCCACTTGGATATCTTGCTTTTGAGTACATCTATGACTTTATCCCATGTCTTGATTCTTCTAGGATTACATCCTAGAGGCAATCCTAAATAAGTGAAAGGTAAGTTGGCACATTGACACTGCATTTCCCCTGCTAGCATTTCCAGAGTATTCCTTCTCATATTTATACCAAATAATCGACTTTTTGCAAAGTTCGTAGACAAACGTGAAATGAGCTCAAAAATTTTCAACACTCCAGACATTGCTTTAATGTTGTTCTTAGTTCCTGCAGCAAATAGAAGAATGTCATCTGCATATTGCAGATGAGAAATAGACAATCCACCCACCTTAATTCCGGATAACCTTCCCAATTCCACAGCCTTGGACAACAATAGATTTAGGCCCTCAACCACCACCAAAAACATGAAAGGGGATAGGGGATCCCCTTGTCTCAATCCTCTTTGCGTTTTAAACTCACCTGAGCTACTCCCATCCACTAAAACAGCCACATGAGGTGAAGTAATACATTCTTTAATCCATGATATCCATATGCTACAGAATCCCAACTTTGTCAACATGCTTAAAACGAAATCCTACTCCACCGTATCAAATGCTTTTGCAAAATCTACCTTTAGCAAGATAGCTAGCTTTTTAGACTTCTTTGCAGCATATATTACTTCATTTGCAACAAAAATGCCATCAAGGATCTGGCGATTTTTTATGTAAGCTGACTGGTTTTTTGAAATAATCTTGTGCATAATCTGCTTCATCCTATTTGCTAACAGCTTTGCAAGAATTTTATAGCCACTACTCATCAATGAAATAGGACGATATTGCCCAATTCTCGAAGGGTTGGATATCTTGGGTGCTAAAGTTATGAAGGTGGAGGACATACCTTTTGAAAGTTTGCCCTTTCTATAAAAATCCCTGATGAAAGCAATGAAATCAGCTTTAACAGTGTCCCAATGAGTTTGTATGAAGTGAAAATTGAATCCATCCGGCCCTGGACACTTCAAGGGTGAGCAAGCAAAGACTGTATGTCTGATCTCCTCAACCGAAAACTCAGAGATAAGGAAAGCATTGTCTTCTGCTGATAAAACTGCATCTACAGGAATATCTAGAGATGGTCTGTGCCAACTATCTGCGGTAAATAGTGATCTGAAATGTTTCTTTATCCCTTCTTTCACCTCCGCAACATTTTCTGTCCAGGAACCATCCAGATATAGACCACCAATATTATTTATGAGCCTATTTCTGTTTATTTTAGCATGAAAGTACCTGGAGTTATTGTCCCCCTCACATATCCACCTTGCTCTGGACTTCTGCAGCAGCATGGATTCTTTGCTTAACATGGATTTTATTGCTCGAGTTGTTGATTCCAAGTATCTCTTCTTAGAGATAGCATATTCTCACATGGATCTGATTGCTCCAGTTGTTGATCTATGTCAGATAATTCTTTTGTCAATATCTCAACCTTTCTATTCACCAAGCCAAAAACAGATTTGTTCCAATCCTTCACCTTCATTCTTAACATCTTGAGCTTCTCAAAAAGTATGTAATTTTTATTGCCTACCACAATCATCTTGTTCCATTCCTCAGTTACTAGTTCTTTGAATCCTTGTATCCCAAGCATTGATTGATCTGAATACTTTCGGACCCCAATTCACATCTTCTTCCTTGAGAAGTATAGTTCTATGATCAAACCCTACACGATCAAGGCCCAACTGTAGAATATTTGGCCATTTGTCAAGCCAAGCAGCAGATAGTAAAAACCGATCCAATCTATTGCAGCACTCTCCACCTCTTGATATGCAAGTGTATCTAGTTTTCATCAAAGGTAAGTCAATAAGAGTTGATTCTGTAAGAAATTCTTTAAAAGCTCTAATTTTCGCTAAAGGGGGGGAGGGGGGTGCACTGCTTTTTCTTTCTGCTTGGGAATGAATGGCGTTAAAATTGCCTGCTACGCACCAACTCCCGGATGAGACTGTATACGTGAGCTTATTCCTGACCATATTGATCTTTTGATTCGCAGCGGACCTGATGAATATACATTGATAATTGACACAGGAATTTGTTCAACTCCCCAATACCCCTCAACACATAACAGACCTGATTCCGACCAAGAGTTCGAAATCTAGAACTTCGTTCGCTGCCAAATACATAGAATCCCCCCTGCACTACCATTTGCCGGCAGATGCTTAAAATCAAAATCATCATCCGACCATAAGCTGCGGCAACCCCACCTGTTTAACGAGTCCAACTTGGATTCCTGGATACAAATAAAATCAATCCGCTGAGAAGAGATTAACTTTCTTATTTCTCTTTTCTTACTCGCCTTTCCAAGCCCACAAATATTGTAAGAAACAATCCTCATTAATATGATGTGGTTTGATTACGAGAAGATTCGAACTGGTGGCTTGCTCTTTCTTGCATTTTGCTTAGCCGATTTATCAAGTCTGGTCGAGATGTGTTCAATGTTACTCCCAACTCCACCGCCAAATCAATGATCCTACTTCTTTCAGGGAAGCTGCAGATGTTTCCTCTGTTCCAGGAGAGACTGCAGGCATAGCCACTTCTTTTGCCTGAGCTCCCTGAATTTTTGCAGTGTGTTCTCTCAATTTTCTGGTTGAATTCAATACAGGAGAATTACTTCCCCCTATCATCATATCAAAAGAGTTTGGGGTTAGTTCCAAGAGTGGCATTAACGCAAAGGGATCTGAATCTCGATAGCTTGGAATTAACTCCATCCCACCCGCTACTTCATCAGAAAAGTCCACTGGTAAGATAGTGTGAGAATTAGAAGTGTCATGTTGACTGGCTGATGATATCGGAGATTTTGTTGTAGCTGGGCTCATTAATATCATCGAATTGTCCAAATCTTCCCCGTCTGCAATCGGGCTTAATGAATGGGCCACCAAATTATTTGTCAGTACTTCTTCCAGCCCAATACAAGTAATTCCGCTTTCCTTATGGACATCTCTAATTTCCAACTCGTCTGTCACATTTATACGTGTAATATCTTCCGAGACACTTTGTAAAGTATTTTGATTGCTTTATTCGCTTCCTACCACTACTGAAGATGTTGACTTTCCAGAATTGGTACTGTTAGGGTGCAGCACTGTACGATCTCTTTTTGATTTTTCAGAGCTTTCCTGTGTACATTTTCCAGCATTTCCGGGAATTTCAAGTGAGCCGAAATTGGATTCTCCGCCGATATTGAGTCTATTTCCGATTACCGGAACCCCCCCTCCTGCACAGTTGGACTAGCAATTCCTTTGAGTTTACCAGTAGAGTCTTCTTTGCGTACTGCATACCTAACATTCTGTCTATTCAGCATTGGCCATTCCCCATTTAATTGTCTGTATTGAGAGCTTTTGTTTCCCCAGACAGATCCTTTTGATATCCTTCTCCTCATATCTTCTGCCGCACTTAATTCTTCTTTCACATGAATGCATAATTTTTCTATATCAGTAACCACCTCTATTGTCTCATCCACTAGTAAGTTTTGCCAGGACATTATCTGGATTCTCCCGAATTGCATCTCCGTACGAAGTAGAGTTTTATCATCAATGGTTACCAATGACCCTAGCTGCTCTGCTATTGTAGTAAAAAATGTTTTGTACCAACAATGCAGTGGGATACCTGTAATTTGCAGCCATACCGGTCGTGCCAACCTTCCATTTACCAAGCTCCATAAACGCAAGTTATGAATGCCAAGTTCTTTCGTAGTTTCGTGATCATTAAGAAGACGAGTCTGGTCCTTACTACAATTCAGATTTACCAATACTTCTCCCCCTTCGAGTCTGACCACATAGGCACCCTCATAACCTGCAACATGTAGCTTTGTGTTTAGAGTGGAGAGATCAATAATCGGAGCTGGAATTCCAATCAGACAATTCGCAAGCCATCCGGATGCTGCTGGATCTGGTGTGAAAGGAATGGATATTTTGGATTTAACTGGTACACTTGAATTGTCCTCAAAATTATTCTGTTTCACCATATCCGCCGTACTCTTGTTTTGATTTGGGGGTTTTTCACTCCCCTTACTGTCATCTTCAGATCTCGCCTCGCTTACTCTCAATCGAAACGAGCTCACCCATATTCCATTAAGTTGAGATAGAGTATTCTGATTTGTAGAACGTTTTGAGAATCTGACGAAGCCAAATCTGCTTCCCAACATCTGTTGTTGCCTTGGTACATGAATACCAGTAACATGACCAAAAGCTGAAAACACCAAATTCATTTCTTCTTTGGACCAAGACGGAGGGAAGTTTACGAAGTGATATGAAACTGAGGAGGTTCGCAATTTTTCAATGAACCATGGCAATTTCTTCCTAGAATTTCCTTCACTTCCCAGCACTGGTTGTGAGATACGACGAGCAGGTCTCTTCACGATAGTCCATTCTTTGTTAGATTCGTCAGGTGCCTTTCCTTTTTCTTCTGCATCAAGAGTTATTGGTACTTCCATGTTAAAGTAATTTCTGGATCTCCGGTGACCCCCAACCAGGACTGGAAATCTCATTCGGAGTACCCTACCGCCGAGCGCACCCGCACGGTATAAAAAAGGTAACTCCGGTGAGCAATCAGGCGAAGAGGCTTCCTCATGACTGCAGGGACGCCGTGGGAGATTTTTGGGAAGACGAGTGTACGGAGAGCATTTGTTAATCGCTGCCGGAGTTAACCACTGGCAACATCATTGATTCTTGATAAATTGATCTTGAATACATGTGAAAGTAAGAATTTTGTGTATGCATCCCCTTCCCTAAATACACTTTTGTCTAGACTTTTGGAATATAATAGATTTGTGTAACTTTTGGAGATTTTTTATTTCAATCGAGACTTTCTTTTACAGACTCGGTTATCGTGTAGTTAGATTTTTTAGTGGACCCAAACTCAACTTAGCATCCTTATAAGAGACCACTGCTTTCTTAAGAAATCTTACTGATTATGTCCTCATTTGGGATGTCAATGTTGCCCCGCCCCGCTCAGCCCTGTCAAAATATATAAATGATAAAATAATAAAAAAGAAAGTAGAGCAAGTGGCTCCGCCCAATTGTTATCCCTAGTCTTCATAGACCTCTATGTTCTCTGCTCCAATTTGTTTCTCAGTCTACTAATTTTTTCTTTGACTGTTTAGTCTTTGCTTCCATCACATGTGGTTAACTCCAAGCACGGTGTTTCAATCAAGCATCAAACACCCTACATGACTTCGGGCCTCAATTTCTTTTATCACTCATACAAAAATTCGGTTGTGATCAAACAGTTCTCTAATCTCTTTCCGAAGTTGTTTGCGGGAGATGCAACCATGCATTCATCAATTCTTACACGAATAGTCTGTCCAATCTACTCGCATCCAAGGATTCAGGGACTGTCCAAGCTAGGCTATAGTCACCCTTCCTCCCAGGCTCAAACAATTTTAAGCCCAAGCCTCCTTCCCTTCAAAATTAACAAAATCAAAAATTGCAAATTAATAAAATAGTAATATATAAAATATTAACCTTCAAATGAATAATAAAATAATAAGATATTAAATATTAAATTTTTTTGTCAATTATGATAACAACCATGATAAAAAAAATGAATATAATAATAATTTTTTACAAAATAAATGCTACAACCAATTTAAATGTTGGAGAATATTCAATATTATGTGAAAACCGAAATAACAAAATAAGGCAAGAATTTACGATTTACATGGTTCAACTTAAAAGCCTACATACATAAGAGAATAGGAGAATCAATCAAGCTTCATGATACAAATGAGACATAGAAAATAACTAGGAGACATAGAGAAAGCATCTCAAGTCATGCAAACACAGAAAGTCACACCTCAAGTCTCACATATGTTTATTTTTCTCTCATTTTTCTGCTTATTTCTCAACACTAATAGTTAAGAGATATCATATTTGTAGGCAGAAATTCAAATACATTAAAATCTTACAAGGAATATTAATTCAAGTCAATCACCAAAAATTTATTAACAGACAAATTTCTAACAATCACCTCCATTGACTTTGATTCTCTCATATCACGGACAAACTTGATTTCTTTTTCCAAGCATCCCTTCAGAGTAGCTTCATGGTATGCATAAATCAAGCTTATCCTGAACTTGCCAATAGAAGAGGACTCATCATCATACTCATAAGACCAACAAGATTCACAGTAATAGAAGTACTCGCACTTCCTTGATCACGCAAAAACTCTTTGTATTTACTCAAAACACAATCATGACCACAAATACAGACGAATACTTCTCACCAAAAGAGAACATTTTTCTTCAATTTTTCCATACCACTTTCACTCTTGCAACCAGAGTGAATCATCAGTATGAAACACTAGCTGACACTCTCAAGCCACTATTAACAAGTTACCACAATTCACAAGCCTCCATGAGTTTTCTATAGCTCCATAGCTTCCAAGCCTTTGCGACTTCTCAACTACCATGGTTTTAAGCTACTTAAACTTTTATCTCAAGCTTTAACTGACTTATTGTCTAGCTTCAATTTTTCAAATCCTCAATATCCACATCCATTAACCCAAATGCCAAGATTGCTTCATCTTGACTCAACCATATCGCAAACTTGACCTAAACCACAAAGGTTATCTCAACATACCAACTAAAAGATAAACTAAGCAGCTAACAATGTTCTTTCAAATATTCTAATTACAATTCCAAGTAGATAGGGGTATCACAACATATTGAAACACACAAATCACCAAAAATTGCTTAAAAAATTCAGCCAATTGAATAATCCAAAAACTCTAAAATCCCTGCACAATTTTGTGCAAAATCTACCTCATACACTGAACATTCGACTACCACACCTTAGGGCTTTTCTTCATCGTTCCATGGGCTTTTCAATTAAATCAAAATCGTCGTAATCAGAGCTATAGAACTCCGATAGTTGTTGGTCAAAGTTGATTGCACAATATTTGATATTATCAAAAATTATTGGTAACCACACTACAATATCGTTAATATGACAATTTTTCGGTATTGCGATACGATTTCAATATAAGATTTTAATTAGCTCTGCGCTAACAATTTGTGTCTATAATTACTGAAAAATGATTACTTTTACCTTTTTTTTTTTAATTTTTTTAATAACTCTTTTTCAGTGTTTTCGTGATTTTCCTTTACATTTGTAATTTGTACCCTAATAAGCTATTGAAACCCTTTTGTGTAGACGCGAATCTTATGCTCTGGAAGCGTTTGAGGAAGATTTGGTGTTATAAGAACTCTCCACAATCTTTTTATCGATGAAGGAGAGTACATCCGTCATTGTTTTTGGTACTTGTAGTGATCTTGCCAAGAGAAGAGTTTTCCTGCACTTTTTAACCTTTACGACAGGTAATCACAATCGTAACCTTGTGTTTTTATATTCTAATGAATGCCATACATTTAACGTTGTTGATTAATTATAACTAAAATAACAAATGATATATTGTCATTTTTAAACAAAATAGTAAAATTTGTAATGATTTAAAATTTGTAATGATGTTTAATGATCAT
>JAOWBN010222745.1:249-13105 GCA_028565015.1 Pinguicula moranensis | reverse complement strand
GAATCTATATCTGATCATGCATCGAATCACACGGTTTTGAAACGTCTGGTGAAGCTGGACTCTGTATCTAAGCATAGCAAGGAGTGGATATTTTGATCTTCGAGAGTTACATCTGGTGGAATGTGGATGTACAGACCTACTATCAATGCAACGTAAGTTTCCTTCAATGAGAAGTATGGTCTAGAGCCAATTTCGTTTGTTCGAATCTTTATACAAGGATTCTTAACTTAAGCAGTGGGTTCTACATATTTCTACAGATACGGATCTATGAACAACATCCAAGAATACAAGGTAACAACTGCATATAAATTGGCGATGCAAACCTGGTCAAACTGGATCAATGCAAGAACAGATCAGGCAACTCAAAAGATCTTTTTCCTGACAATGTCACCTACACACTTGTGGTGAGCTTCTCAGCCACAAGAACTTATGTTGGAACTAAAAACACTATTCTGAGTATCAAGAACATCTGACTAATCATGAATGAATGCAAAGATCCAATCACTCCACAATATTGTAATCGAGTTTTAGAACACAAAGGAAGAACTTACCAGAAAACAATTGAAAAAAATTATCCAATATCTACATGAAACAAACAAAATTTGTTTGTAACCTATTTCAAATTTCCTAATTTACGGGACAAAGGAAGCAATTTCGGAGCACCATTAACACTGGTAATTTAACAGTTTGAAATAGCAATTTTGGAGCACAAAAAAGGTTGCAATCAAGCCTTCTGGTGGAATGGAAGAATCACAAAATAGTAACAGTCATAGAGATTCAACTTACCAGAAGCGAGGGAGTGAGGCAAAACGGCGAAGTGAAGTGAAGCGGCGAAGTGAGCGCGGGAGTTAGCGGCGGAATGGCGACATGAAGTGAGAAGGGATTGGGATTTTGGTTAGCAACTTAGCGGCGGAAAAATGGAAATAGGAAAATATAAGCTGAGAAGTGCGAAGGGATCGTGATTCGTGTTATGTATTGTGTATAAGCTATGTCTGTGTATTATAATACTAAGGAATTTGATCGGGATTCGAGTTTATCCCAAAATTTATGGGACAAACCCGATCCCGACCCTATAAAAGTTCGGGACCGATACCCGACCCGATGTCCCCATTTGTCGTGAAAAATCGGGCCTTGGGCCTCGGGCCTGAGGCGCGATTCCCGTATGCCCACCCCTAGCCTTCCACCAATGAATACCATCTAATTTCTAGAGATAACTCTGTCCAAAACTCTGCTCAATCTCTTAGCTTACACCTAAGATAGGATCTTTTACATGCTACCAACGAGAGTTATTTGTTTGTAGTCTGCTACTTTCAGAGGGGAACTATTTTTTTGGTATGAGTGCGATGTGTGCATCATTCCCTCCTTTGACTATTCTGCTATTTCTGTATAAGTCTCCCATCATCTGATGGATTTCCTCTTTCATGAGTGGAAGAAAATGTTTGATGAATGCGAAGTTCAATCCATCAGGTCCAGGGCTTTTCAAATTGCTACAAATAGCTATATCTAATTGGAATTCTTCTTCAATGAAGGGGTTTCATATTTGTCGCCTTAACTCCAGTGATAGTGTTCATGTGTAGGCTTCCTAGTTTTGGCCTTCGTGTTTCTGTGAATCTGTTTTGAAAGTGTTTTCTAAAGCACTCTTTAATTGCATTAACCTCATCTATCCATGTACCATTATCCCATATCCCTTTATGCGGTTTCTCTTCACCCAATTATGAAAAAGGATGTGTTGGTATCTCCTTTTCTTAACCAATTAGTCCTTGATTTCTGGTACCATGAGCTCTCCTATTGGTTTGTTAGTTTGTAAAACTTGTCTTAGAGCAGCTGCTTGGTTTGTATCCATCTGTCTGTTATCTCCATTCTCATTTTCTAGTACTAATTCCTTGAGAGTGTTCAGGGTATTTGGCCTTTGAGTGGAAATGTCATCGAGTTCTGCTTGATTCCATACTCTGACCTTCTCTCTCAGTATTCTTATCTTCTCCTTTATTCTGTACCCTGCATAGCCAGTAATGTCAGCTTCTCTCCACGTTGGTGATCAATTCATTGTATTACTCAGATTTTTAGCCATTCATCCCACACTTTTAGTGGTTTTGGGACCCAATTCTAGACATGAGTTCCTAATTTTGTCGGGCAGTGATTAGTGTCCTCTTTGTCCAGTCCTGTTTGTATCCATGTAGTGCCTGTTCCAATCCATTCATCATTTATCGAAAAATGGTCTAACTCATTGATATTAGGGAATTTAGATACCAAGTGTATTTTCTCTTGGTCATTCTTAGATTTTTCAATCTCATGGATTCAATGAATTCCTAAACAATTGGATTTCTCTGTCACTATGTATTTCTGAGCTACCTTTCATTTTTGTTCTATCCAATACAACATTAAAATCTCCCATCATACACCACTTGTCCAACTTTTTTCCCTCTTGTACTTGAACTAGTGAATCCCACTATTTTTCTTTTTCTTTTTCCCAAGTTTCCCTTTTGGATAGACCTATGTATCCTTCATCATCCCATATACGTTGCCTTTTGAATTTTGCTGTGTTCCATATGCACAAGAACCCCTTCTCCCCCGACAGATCTTGTGAACTTTTATATACCCAGTCAAAGTTGTTTTCTGGCTAGATGGTTGCTCAGAACTTTCTCGTTATGGTTTTTTTGTTTGTCTCCTGTAGGAATGGTTAAATGATAATCGGAAGTTAGAACTTTCCAACTTTTGATTACTTCCATTTTAATATTTCCATTCCGACTTGAATTGGAACGGAAGTGAAATGGGTGATCGCAATTGGAAATTTCCGATTTCCAAACTAAAACGGAATGGGACATTTTTAAAACATGCATTTTCTGTTTTCAAATACACATTTCTTAAGGAGAACAAACAAAGTTCAAATCCAATCTTATGTCGAGATTAACCAAGAACGAGTTCAATCTCGAGTCCAAGTCTACGATAGGGGTTGAATTTGCTACAAGGATACTCATAGTCGATAAAGCAAAGATTTGGGACACTGCTGGTCAATAAAGGTCATCACTTTTTATGTTCACATCTCCTTTACAAAATTTCAATTCTTAAATATGGATTTCTTAGTTTTTACCCCATATTTGTTTTGGCTTTGTTATGATTTTTGTGTTGTTCTTAATCGGGTTTATCCTATTCAAAGTTGGTTAACAGAGACGATCAACGAATATGTGTTGTTCTGTAATTGTTCATATTCAAAGTTGGTTAATAGTTTAGGGCTCGAATAACTTATTGGTTAAAGTTGAAGCCGACACTGTTTACTCTCTTGTCTATTCTTGGGTTTGTCCTCGGCATTCTCCATCTTTTATTTAGCCATTTGAGCTCTTTGAGTGTGAGTAGTCTAAGGATTATAAAACTTGGAATGAGTTACTGTTGGGAACTTAATCATTTGTCTGAATTTTAAGTCCAACTCGAAGGCAAAAGCTTGATAGTAAGTTTTTTTGTCAATCCAACTCATTCTATACACCAATGAGCATAGTATGTTTATCATGGGCAAGTACTTTGACAAAATAGGAAGTGCATGATCAAGTTTCAAATGTATCATTCTCCTTCTTTTAAATTTCATGATGTTCGAACATAATTTGTTGATTTAGGGCTTCACATTGTTGTAGAATGATGATAATGTTGGTTAACTATCTATTTTTTTTCGGTTTTATTTATAATTTTATTTTATTGATTGAAACTTAGTAGATGGATTGTCCTGGCCGCGGCTTTGGAAAAGGAAAACAAACTGCCACTTCTTTTTCTCCTCATATTTCAAACTTGGAGTTGGAGGACAGAGAAGAACTTTCTAGCGATAACCTAGAAGATGAATATCTGGAAACAACACTTTGACCCGCTAAAAAAAGAAAGGTTAAAAAATGGTATTTGATGAGGCTTACGATGCTTCCTCCAGTAAAAGGTTGGGAAATATAAGATTGAATAATATTGAAATAAAAATAATTCGACTGTCACTTGCTGAATTTCTAATTGAAGATGAGCTATCATTCATGTTTTTTTTGGCAAGGCCAAATTTTTATATATGGTATAATGTATTTACACAAAAGAGAGAAAATAACATAACTATGCAAGTGAAGACTATCCATCTTCTAATGAATGAGCCTATAAGAATGAAGTCGGTGTCTGATTCCTGATCATGAACTGTATAACCTGCCCTCCTTCCATACCCTCCTTTGTATCTTAGGTGAACGGGTGTATGGCTCCCCTAACGTCATAAATGCATCGGCATCTCGGCATTTGGATCATCACCGTCACCCGTTCTTCACCGAATCTTGATATCATGACTATCAACTTATCAATGTTCTTTATTGAGAAGCATTGGTACATAGCTCCTTCCAGTTTAGTGAGCTATACCTGTAATGTAAGGAGGGTATAATTGGTAGGATAGGGATATAGAAGTTCACTTTCAAGAATCATCCAGTCTCCAACCCCGACTAGGCTCATTGCTTGTCACTTTGGTTCATTTGGCAAAGACTTCATTCCTCCCGTGTCTTTGAAAGCTGATTTGAAACTTCTCAATGCATTAGCCCTTCTGATTGATTTTGTTGTAAGCTTATGTCCCACCTATCATTGTCTCATTTCCAGCTGATGACCTGCTTAGTATGAGAGTGACTTAATGTTGAAACTGGCTGACTAGGCTGCAAGCTTAAGGATTTGGAGACTGCCTCCATGAGCTGGAAGGTGTTTCTTGCTCTTGCAACCAGCCTGAGACTTCATGTGTGATGTTATCCGAGATTCTTGTTGCTCTATATTGATTACATCTCTTTCTCATTGGTTATGGATGCTGTCTCCATTGTGCTGATTCCTTGGAAATCTGGCACGTTTTCTAATCTCCAGTTTCATTGGTAAGCTGATGTCGCTCGGTGACATTTATGATCAGAAGGTAGTGTAGCTTGTGGCCTAAGTGATCACTTGTGATGGCTCTTTTCTTGTTGTTCTATATTGCTCTGCTCATCTTTCTCAATATGAAGTTGTTTGCAGTAGCATCTCCCATTTTTGTACATTTTTACATTTGCATCTAAGTAGTGCCTGCCTCAGATGTATTGTTCTACTTGACATATGTATCCATGTAAGGCTCCACCTATACAATGTAGCAATGAACACCCTTCCTTAATAGATAATGGAGTTGCAAGTATGAATGGCCTGAAAAGTCAAAATAAATTATGGCTTGTGATGGACGTTCCCCGAGAGCGTGAGACTACACATGGAGGAGGGTTGGAGAATAGTGAGATTTGTTGTCTTCTTGGAGTATCAGCAACTCCAATCCGCAACATGTACCATAAAAAAGAGGGAGATAATGAGGCAGCTCCAATAGAACTTTCGTTGTTCTACATACCTATAATCTCATGTCTGCCATGGTCTCCTAGTATGGTAATCCGGCTTGTAGGCAGGTCCATAGACCAAGTCCAAGCTCCTAACTTGTACCTCATTAAATCCTTGATCATAGTGAGATAGCTCCAGTTCAAAAATAGTATAGCAGAGAAGCATAAGGTTAAGAATATGCTGTTCTTCACTAATCTAATTGGGTGGAGACTATGGTCTTCTTTTAGAACAGCTGCTGCTTTCAATCCCTCCTGTGTCTGCATCCTTCTCTTCTTGATTGCATAATTGATAGTTGGTGAACTCGACTGATACCTATATGGACATAAATGTTAAGCACTAAGCATATCATAATTGCACTCAGGTGTGTACCTGAGTTGAGAGCTTCGGTTACTTCTTATTTAATACCAGGCAAGCTCGTGGTTGTGTTATCCAATCAGTGAAGCTATAAGGGAACATAGTCTCAGATTTTCTTGATTTTGTCCACAACCATGATTGCAATTGAACATCATGAAGTATCGGCTGAATATTCCGAGTAATAGATTTGAAATGTGATATGTTTCTAGCTCTCCATATTAGCCAAATCATGGCCATCCAGATTGAAGTCCAAGCTGGTATGTAACTATCCTTTGAAGCTAGTCTGACCAAATCATCAATATGTGGGACAACTGTTGTTGCAACAATAGATAACCAAGTTGCTTCACCATTCCACATCCTGAGAGTTATATTGCAGGACGTAAATAGATGATTTGTCGTCTCTCCTTCTGAACAACATAATGTACAAGGAATGTCTAGATCTGCTGGAATTATCCCTCTTCTTTGCAGAGCAGCTTTTGTAGGCACAACATTCTGAATTAAATTTCATATGAAAATGCATACCTTCTTTGGAGCAAGACTATTCCAAATAATCTTGGCAAGATCTTGATGACTATCCGAGAAAATATGTTGTGAAGCTGAAGATATGAGTTTATATGCTTCTTTCACTGAGTAGTTGCCATCCTTGGTTCCTTTAAAGATATATTTGTCTTTGGTACCACTTTGTGGGGTGATATTTCTTAGCACATTAGAGAGCTCTTCCATTGCATTGAGGTCAGAAGCACGTAGCTGACTTCTCCATCTCCAGGTCCAAGTCCAGACACCATTTGACCAAATTCCAGCATCTGCCACACATATATCCTTATTAACCTCTTTCCTGAACAGTCTGGGATAATTCTCTGCTAAAGAGGTGTTGGTGAGCCACCTATCAGTCCACATCCTGATCTCTTCTCCATTTCCCAACTGCGACTTTACATTATCTTTATACGAGCTACTATTTAAGTTTTTTATCAGTTTAATCCACCGCTCTGATGAGCTGCCACTCCCTCTTGGTCTGCCTAGTGTTGGGGTATTATGCGCAGGTAGAAGTGCCCTCAAACGTGCAATGATAAGGTCAATTTTACTGGCATATTTAGACCTGAGGATTTCTTTCACCAGAGATGGTTCATCGTTAAGTATCTGGAGTCCCCATTCGCGCCATCATTGCTGTGTTGAAGGAGGCTAGGCAGCGCATGCCAAGACCTCCAGTAGCCACCGGTGTAGTAATTTTTGTCCAGCTGGATAAACATAGTTTTTTTCGCTCACTTGTGTTGCCCCAGAAAAATCCTCGTCGAGTAGATATCAGCTTCTTAATAACTGATTTGGGGCCTTGTAACAAGCAAAGAAATGAGCTGGAAGTGTTTCCATGACAGAGTTTAAGAGTACCAGCCTACCTCCAGTTGAGCATTGCTTGTGATCCCATGCAGATAAAGACTTTTGAAATTTGTCTAAAACCGGCTGCCAAGTGTTGGTCTTTCTTGTCTTTATCCCCAAGGGTAGGCCCGAGTATTTAAATGGGACTACATCAGTCTGACAGTGGAGGTAAGCTGCCATATCCTCCAACATGGCAGATTCAATATTCACTCCGATTAGTTTGCTTTTGGAGAAGTTGATCTTAAGCCCTGAGACTAACTTGAAGTTTAGTAGTATTGCTTTGAAAGTTGCCACGGATCTCCAGTTTGCTTCACCAAATAAGATGGTATCATCAGCGTATTGTAAATGAGAGACAAGCACCTTTTTCCTCCCTACATTCAAGCCTAAAAATATTCCCAGCTCAGTGGCTCTGTCTATCATTGCCGAGAGCCCTTGTGCAGTAATCAAGAAGAGTGGAGAGATTGGATCTCCTTGTCTAATGCCACATGTAGGATAGAACTCTTTTATGGGACTTCCATTTATCAGGATGGAGGACGAGGTAGTTTTCAGTAAGCCATGAATCCACCAGAGCCAGCATGAAGGAAAATTCATACTAGACATCATCTGAAGTAGGTAGTTCCAATGTAGCATGTCAACAGCTTTCTCAAAATCAACTTTAAATATGAGAGCTTGCTTCTGTTGTTTCTTCATTTCATCAATTACCTCGTTGGCTATAACCACACTGTCAATCAATCCTCCCATTTATGAAGGCTAACTGATTAAGGTTAATCAGATTCCCTATGACTTTGCTAAGCCTGTTTGCCAAGATTTTTGAGATAATCTTCGGTATTGCTCCAATAAGAGTTATAGGTCTGTAGTAGCCCTGGGCAGCGGTTGCGGTAAATTTTGCTCCGCCCGCACCCGCTCCCGCCAGACCCGCTCCCGCCAGACCCGCGCCCGCGCGGGTAGCGGGCTGACGCGGGCACTATTTTTGTACCCGCATTTATTAGCGGGTGGGATGCGGGTAACACTTTTTTATTATGCGGGTAACACCCGCACCACACCGCACTGCACCGCCAATGTTTTGCGGTGCGGTGCGGTGTGGTAACAGCTCTTCGCGGGCGGTTCGCGGTATAGATTTTCGGAACTGCAACTTTCGTGGGCGGGACGCGGTACGGGCTGTTTCGGCACCGCCCGCACCGCTGCCCAGGGCTATGACAAAGTCTGTCTGATCGTAGGTTGTAGTCCAATGATTACGCTCTTTATTAGACGGGCATGGTAAGCTTCTTTTTTCTTTATGCGTGAACGAAACACAGTATTCAGAAATTGTAGTCCCACTGCCATTTGGTATGCAGAGAAAACTTTGTGCAGTTTTTATTCATGCAATCATGAATAAGTCCAAACACTTTGTTAGGAGGGGTGGAGCAAAAAACTTATAGGATCAGTGTGCTAGGATGATTATTTTAATTTTGTCAAAAATATAATTGTAATTATGTGGTTCATGTCTTATTCAAAAACGTACAACGCGTTTACTACACACCATTGCATGGTGTTTGAAATTACTGTGAAATCCTAATATCTATAATATAATGTTTGATAATATAAGTTAAAAATGATATAACTCCGCTATGTTATTTAATAAAGTAGGAATTTATCAATCTAGCCCTTCAAAATTTTTGATGATAAAATGGAAAATAATGTTATAACAACAACGTTTTGCAGAAATAGTTCCTCTTTCAACAAATTTCTCGACAATACCGTTTAAGTTAAATCTCTAAAATATTCCCGTGACATCATCTCTTTGACGATGTCGAAGCCACCAGAACTTGGTTCTGCTTAGCAAAGGCCATTTGATCAGATGTCAAATTGCTTCACCTGCTCCTTCTTTTGCTGTCCTTCATGCGGTTCTGAGTTACTGGTTTACTCTTTTCCATGTCTACTGGCTCACCACCTGGACTCGATTTTCAATCATGTGGAAGAGTCTTCTTCATATCCTTTCCTTCTAAACTCCCATTTCTTCTGGGAATTGCCACCATGATTCACGTTCAAGAGCCTCTTTACAGATCTTTACTTCAAAAGCTACAGTCTTTAAAACATTAGGAACAAGAAGCAACTTCACCGCGAGCCTTCACCACGAGCCTTTACCACCGTGACCTCAGACGACCTTAAAATCAACACCTGCAAATGCATCCACTGAAATCCTGAGAGAACAAGACAACAATCACCCTATGCCAAAAGATAAAAGAACATGACAAGTATACAGTGCCAAAAGAAAATATAAGTTTGTGGTCAGAACAACACTCAAGTTTCAAAAAATTTAGTAAAATAACAATTTGTGAATGCACAGCAATTCGACACTCCTTTCAGTTCTACACATCTACTTCCTATGCTTGATGCTTTGATGCTTTGAAAGCTCAAATATCAGACCGAGCACAAGTAAATTATCACAGGGTTCCAATTTCATTACGGCATCATCCACGTTGGTTAAAGTGACAAAATATGAGAAGTTCCGAATTTTCAAATAAACAATCAGACGGTATCAAAAGAAGGCTTTCCTCAGTTATAGGCTTAAAATAAAATCGTACAACAGTCAATATTTTTAAGCAGAGAATAATCGGAACCACGAATACTCACTGCTAGGAACTATTATGCCGCTGGAGTGAAAAGAAATCGGGCATCAAACCGTCGATTTTTCAACCCACACAGCTACATCACAGGAAAAGAAAGGAATAGGAAAACTGTTAGAATAGGGATAAAAATGGAAAGATTGTGATTTATGTAAATAAAATTTGATCCTTACAATTAAGAGATCACACCCTATCCCACATGATCTTTCCATTCGTGCTCTACTTCTTCTCCTATAAAGAAACATGTAACTGTGTACTGAAATTAATCAAGAAAAAAATCCCCCTTTGAAACCTTCAAAGATTATTATATCCAACATGGTATCAGAGAAATCTTCTCGATCCTCTCGATCGGAACAATAACCTCATCAGTTACCTATGGCTGTCTGCCAAGGCCAATGGTCCACGACAAAGAAGAAGACTCGAAGGAGTCCATGGTTGCATTACAAACTGTGAGTCTTCCGACGGATGAATTCACAAAAAAATTCACCAGAATCCTCAATCAGTTCCAACCCTCAGAATCCAATAATCCAATTCCAATCAACATGAAGCTGAATGATCAAAACTACCTTGTGTGGAGCCGATTAGCCAAGATGGCTATCGGAGGCAAAGGTAAATTAGATAATCTCACTGATCATCCCTCGAAAGAAGGCACAACCGAATACAAAAGATGGGAGTAGGACAATTTGAATGTCTGTACCAGCCTCTTGACTGTCATGGAGTCCACTCTGGTGGATAGGTATGCGTCCTATCCTTAAGCAAAAGCCATGTGGGATGGCCTGAGTCTAACATATAGCAACGGAGGTGACAAATTGCAAATGTTTGACCTCTAGTCCCGGCAAATAGCCTTATGTAGAACAAAAGTAACTTCGAGGAAGTCTATACAACACTGCAAAAGATATGCCAAGAGATGGATCGCAGACAACCCAATCCAATGAAATGCACAAAAAACATCGTCACGTTCAACCAATTGAAGCAGGAAAATCGATTGTTCCAATTTCTTGCCTCGGTTGACCCAAAATTCAATGCCATCAAATGTGATTTGCTCAATGCTAACCCTCTCCCGTTCTTTGAAACAGCGTACGTTGCCTTCCATTGAGAGACCGCGCAGCTCTAAATCTTGAATTCAAGTGACGATGGCAAGGGTGCCCATGGAATTGATAGCGGATTAGCAACGAAGTCACATTCACATGATCTAAACCATGCCCAAGTCATCATCCTGCTAGAATGAAATCGATAAATCGAAGCTTTGGCGTACGGACTACCAAAAATCGAGGCATACAAGCAAAAAGTGCTTCAAGAGAATCAGATTCGTCAATTGGTCTTCAAAGATATAAATGGCCGGGGAGGAGGAGGGGTGACGACCATCATCAAGGTCTCCAAGAGCAATGGTGGCAACCATCACCCTCCATCCGGATTTGGGGTAGTACTGACGGGAAGCGGCAGATATGAAACGGTAGTGGATAGACACAATGAAGGTAATGGAGAAGCCGAGAAAGAAGCATTCTCAAATCATAAACACTATTTACCATTGCATCCCTATGTCTTTTAGTATTTTGAAGATACATCCTCAGAGAACTTATTCATGGCGATACGCCCCACCAGTTTTCCAAAACCTAAGAAACAACCCCTGAAGTTCCAAAAACTTATGATATTCCCCCAGAAAAACCCCAATCCCATATTCACCCCAACATAACCAAAACCAAGAAACTCACCCCCAACAACAGCTCAGTATTGCAAATCCTAAACATTTTGGACTCGAGTGCTTCAATTTCGACTTGAAAACAAAATTTGTAAGGTCACCAAATCCTACATCCTACTCGACCCGAGACTTGCAGGAGAGATGAGTAACCGATGACTCGTCGATTGTGGGGCTACAAATACTATGACGAACGTGGCTACCGATACCATTATTCCAATAGCACCCACTAAGTAGTTTATTCACACTGCTAAAAGGGGTGTATACCTATTATTGGAGGCGAAACCATTGAGATATCATCGAACATAACACTGAGAAACTGTCTTTTTGTTCTCTTTCTCTCCTGCAAGTTGTTGTCGGTTAGTCACATCATTGAGGAATTAAATTGTTGGGTTCTCATATATCCTCATTTTTGTCAACTGTAGGATCTCCAGACTCGGGCGATTATTGTGCGTGACACTGGAAAGGATGAATTGTGGATGAATTGGACAATGTGAATGAGTTGACTCAGACTAGTAGCGCACTAATCACATTTGGATCCACTGATAGACAAGGTTGGTTGTGGCACAGTCATATTGGACATCCGTCTGCTGGTTATTTTAAATTTTTGTTTCTTTCTAGAGAATAATAAATTTGCTTGTGAGACTTGTTATTAGGCAAAGACACATCGCAGTTCATATTTGTAGAATAATACTTGCACCAATTCTATTTTTCTTTGATTCACTTGGATTTATGGGTCCCGCTCCAGCCTGTTCCTCGAATAATCATCGGTATTTTCTATTATTTATCGATGATTTCACTCGAATGACCTGAGTTTACTTCCTCAAAAATAAATTGGAGGTATTTTAGAAATTCGCAATTCTATAAGATGATTAAGACTCAATTTCAGCAAACGATCTGGATTGTCCAATCTGACAATGGCGACAAATTTGTAAATCACTCCATGTAACAACTCTTCTTGGAGAATGGGCTTATTCATGAAATGGCATGCCCCCACACCCCTGACAAAATGGCACAACAGAATGCAAGAATCGTTTGTTTCTTTAGATCAAAAGGGCTCTCCTACTTGAATCCAAGCGCCCCTCATTCTTTTTGGTCTGAAGTCATCGCTATAGCAATATATCTTACCAATCGGTTGCTTACAAAAATCTTGGAGTTGAAAACCCCGCTTCAAGATCTGGTGACATTCACTGAAGTACCCTCTGCCCTGGCTCTACCACCTAAGGTGTTTGGTTCCTCTATTTATGTTCATCTTCTGCGATCCGAACGTACCAAACTTTACCCATGCGCTATCAAGTCTGTATTTATGGGATATGACATCCATAAAAGAGGTTATCATTGTTATCACCATCCTACTCAGTGTCTGTTTATGACGATGGACTGTAATTTTCCTGAGACCGAATATTTCTTCAAAAACCATCAAGTGATAAGGGGGAGAGTATGAGTACCACAGAGTTTTTTGATACACTGAGTTGGTTAATACACGACTCCAGGG
>JAOWBN010222734.1:0-13105 GCA_028565015.1 Pinguicula moranensis | reverse complement strand
CATGATGATTAACACCAACAAATGGTGCAAAAGGCATATCGTATGAGTTAACTAAGTAAGTGGTGTCAAAAGTTATAACATCTCCAAATTCTTTACACGCCATTATGCTTCTTGCATCAGCCCAAAACACGCTCCTCAACCGATTTTGATTATCAATCTCATATGTATGAAAGAATCTAGGGTTGTCTAGATGATTTTTTTTGAAGTAATCCAGCATGGCTTGAGCATCCCCTTGCTTCAGTTCTGTTCTCCTAACTCTAGCAAAATGATTCCTTACATCTCTTTCTATCTATGTTAGTTTCTCAAATCCCCCTGCCGAGATTGTACAAGTAGTGACGGTTTAGGAAGTTTTTATTCATGCTGCTTGATTCAACTCAAATGCCATTTTCATATTTACTGGGATATATCAATGGCACTTGAGAAATTTTGCTTTGCCCAGATCCAAATTATGGTTATGCTCAAGCACAATTTTATTCAACATCCATAGATTGTCAGCATGCGAACATGTATAAATTGATGCTAGACAGTTGGTTTTAGTCGTGAGATACTCTTTTGTTGGATCTAAACATATTCTATGCACTTGTCCACTACAATTACAACAAAATGTTATGTAACATCTCTCTTTGGTATATTTGGTTCCTTTCATCCTCACACTGAATCCTTTTTTCCTAGCATAACTTTTATAAAAATTATGCGATAGATCTTTAGACTCAATGCTCATTCCCTTCTTCGGTTCCTCTAAATCTGTTTCTATTTCTTGTTCTTCTTCTCAAACTATATTTCCCTCTAGAATCTGATGATCATCCAAAACCTGCTCAGAATCCATATGATCATCCAAAACCTGCTCAGAATCCATATGATCATCCACTGCCCCAGCTTCAAAGGGTTGCTAATCACATATACCTTCACACATGCATAGAAGAAATGTAAATCAGATCAATCTGAATAGTGGGTCATAAATTTAATTGCTTAAGTCCACATAAAGAAAGGTATCTTACCGATGTCCCCTATGCATTAGGGCAACAGATTCTGAATTTTACAACAACTAAATCTGTTTGTCACATACATAAAGAGAGAACAAACTAAGATTAAAGACCTCAGATGATTTTATCAAGTGGTGAATGCATATGAACTTAAGAAATATACCTTTTTGATCCACTAGACACAGAACAAGATATCGATAGATTCAAGTTCAACTCAAGAAAAATGGGTATTGCCTATTGGTTGAGACATTTCTTCAAACACCGTGATCAAACCAGACAATAGGTAGCAAGAGATGGATTGAATAATCAACAGTTAACTAAGAAATCCACTTGGTTGAGGCATTTCTTCAAACACCTTGATCAAATCAGGATCCACGTTCTCCTCCAATTCCCACATGCTAGTATGCGAATGAACAAATAAGTATTTCGAACAAAAGTAGAAGAATAGATAGCATCATACAGTAAAAGTTGCTTGTATGACTGTGAATTCAACTATAATAACTGAAACAAATAGCTTGTCGTTTGTTTTGAGGATATTGTTGACAACACCTGCCAAGCTGGAAAAAACAATTCATTCTCAAAATTGATCATTCTAATATATATATAGGCAGTCTGACTAACAAATACCCCCAAAAACTTTTTTTAGGCTAGATTATTCAACTTCGAATATGAGAGGAACTCCATTTAATTTTGTGCTCACAATAATAGATTATAAAAGTGCTTACTCAGAGAAACAAAGTAACCGATGCCATCATCATGTGTTTTAATAGATAAACTCTTTATAACTTGGCCTGCATTACTGGAGATGAAAAAACAGCTACGAATACAAAGAATATTAACTACTCCAACTACAAGCAAGAAAAGAACTCAATGTTCAAGAAAAATAACCTCGATTTCATTGATGGGTCATGAAAACAATCACATGAATCTTTTGAGCCCAAACTGATCGAGGCCAGGCAATAGGTAGCAAGAGATGGATGAATAATCAACAGTTAACTAAGAAGTCTACTTGGTTGAGGCATTTCTTCAAACACCTTGATCAAATTAGGATCCACGTTCTCCTCTGATTCCTACATCGGCTCCGCCGTGTCCACCCACTTCACCAAATACTCCTTATTCCCTTCCCCGAATACCCTTCGGTCAAGAACCACCTCCGCCACCGCGTATTCCATACTAGCCTCTAAATCCTTCAACAAATCCTCCGCCACCGCCGTAGGGGAGAAGAGGTAATTGGATCTGCCGCCATCGGAGGCATTAGAGGAGCGGACCCTGTTCCCCGTGAGCCCAAAAGCCGTTGAGTCAACAGGCGGACGAGCGTGGGTTCTTGTCGTTAAGGTCCCTTCCCCCTGAGCTCCAGGGAGGGGGTAAAAATCATTCCCCTTTTGGGGGAGCCAAGCCTGCTGCTAAACGAAAGGAACTCTCTCTGTCGTTCGGTTAGCTTTGAATTAGAGACTCGATTTCACCCATTTGTTGGCCCTAAGCCCTTCCACTTCACCAAATACTCCATGTTCTCACCTTTACCCTCCTATCCATAATCTCGTCAACCTTCGCATACTTGTAAACCGCCCCTTCGAGAGCTTTAATCACACTCTCCAGCCCCAATATCCTCGCAAATTGCAGCTGGGGGGTCACCTTCAAAGATCTCCCTAGCCAAGTCCAATGGCATACGCCCCATATCGTCTCCAATTTCCGGCGGTATAGGAACACTTACTTGAGTACATTATCAGTGGTAGAAGCGGGAAAACAAGAAAAATTTGGAGAAGGAGCGCGCCTAGGAATAGGAAGCCAAGAAAATTTTTGGAATAGAGAATTTATTGACGTGGAAGAGATTTTGTGCAAAATTCGTGCAAGTCTTTCGTGCGCTGTATCAAAATTCGTTCTGATATGATGATTTTGTGTTGATGTATTTCCTATTACCCAAAGGACAAACTCAGCTACTATTAAAGATATGGCTCCCACATCAAATCCTTCGGCAGCTACAAGGATGGCTTCTACAGGAACATATCATGTATCAGGTACTATTTTAGAAGATGAAGCTATTAATGATAGTACACCTTTTGGCCGAAAATCCCACGAAATCTGCACAATATCATAAGACAATTATTAAAGTTGGCTATAAAAATATATATCATGTTTTGTGTAAATGTAAGCTTGAATCAATGAAAATAATCTTTCATCAACCTCCATAGTTCTTTATGGTATCAGAGCATTTTATGGCTTAGACTGCCTTGGTCGATTCCTCATTCACATGTTTTTGTTCTATTTTTTTTTTACTTTTTGCACTAAACTCCCAATTTCCAACCTTCTTCTCCTACATATAGGGAAAAAAAATTGCTCACTCTGCTTCCTTCCTCTGCTTCCTTCATTTCCTAATGGCTTTGCGAACAGCAATAACCACAAATCCTGCCATTTCTCTATCCTATGTTGAATTCTCCCATCTAGTTACACTAAAACTCATAACAACCAACTACTTATTTATGAAGAATCAAGTAAGTACCTTGCTACAGAGTCATAATCTTCTAGGATATGTTGATGGAAGCGTTCCAGAACCTCCTGCGATAGATCCCGTTGATCCTACAAAAATTAATTAAGATCATATCGAATGGAAAGAAGTTGACCACAGGCTTTATTCTTTGCTAATATTCACTTTTACTAATGAGGCTCATGGCATTGTTATTGGAAAAAGGACTACTCACATTGTCTGGTCCCCATCGGAAAGTAAATACAGTCACACTGGTCCCTCCCACGAGCTTGGTCTTCGCAATAAATTACAACAACTTCAAAGGGGCAATCTTCCCATCAGAGATTATGCACGAAGATTTCTTCTCATTTGTGATCATCTTGTAGCTTTAGGTCGTCCCATAGCCTCCTTATACCAAAGCCATTGGTTCATCATAGGGCTTTGTCCTGAATTGCTTCCTTCGCCAGCTCTCAGTTGTCACATGATCCTTTGCCAATAGTATGTGACATTATTGCTAGAGCAAAAAGCTTCCATGCTCTGCTGGTCATCCAACCGTGCCTACTCCAATTTCACCAATCACTCAGCCAACTGTCGTCACTCATCCTCAGACAACTCCCTACTCCACTGCCAGATTTTCAGAAAATACAGGCATTTCCCTAGATACTCTCATAGTCTCTTTGTCTCACCGAACTCCCCTATTTTTCTCTGCCCTCCAACTCCATTACCACCACAGTTCGATTACCCCCAACCCAATAATGCAAAACCATGATTTTCCCCACTAAATTTTCAACCCATACCTGGAATAGAGGTTGAGGACGCGGACGTGGATATTCACCATGTTGTCAAATATGTGGAGACTATGGTCATTATGCCAAAAATTGCAGATCTCGCTAATCTAGCTTGAAGTTTGACGACGCCGTTCATCAGGCACACACAATCACCGTATCTCCATATGGGTTTGTTCTTGGAAATGGAGGAAATCTTGGTTTCGAATCGGGACACTCTGCTAGATTTATGCATGGGCTTTCAATGCCTCACAATTTGCTTTCAGCAACTGGGCCAACCTATTCCTTGCCAAATGGGCATGTTCCTCCATTTTACAATTTGGCCCATCCTGTTGGACAGCAACAACTTGGTGGAAATTACTTAATTGGGCCTCATTCAGTTTTGGCCCAACCCTCTACTTTTGATAGTTTGCTTCAACAACACCAACAAGCAGTTTTTTATCTAGTAGGGGGGCAAAGGACCACACTGCTCAAACATAAATGCAGCCAACACTTGGGCTTCAATTTGGGTTAGTGCCACCTTGGTTTACTGAACATTTTTTTAATGGGCCTCCACCCGTCGGTAGTTTTCCTGGATATTCGCAACCGCTCAGCTTGTCTGGTCCTGCTCCTTCCTCCACCCTATCATCTAGTATCCTTGGTGGATCAATTTCTGACTGGTACATGGATTCTAGTGCTTCCACTCATATGAATTCCTACCCAGCAAACCTTGATCACTCGATTCATTATACCGGTAATGGAGCACCATTATCCATTACTCATATTGGTTCTGTTACCACTACTTTACCATTACATGATGTTCTTGTTGTCCCCTCTATTACTAAAAATCTTTTATCAATTAGTAACTAACTTCTGACTTCTTTGTTGCCATAACATTTCTTGATCATTATTTTGTTGTTCAGAGCCACCAAACAGGACAGGTGGTGGAAACTGGCTGGCGTGATGGTAGTCTCTATGTGATTGAACATAGTCTTCCCACTTTTGTCTCTTCTCTATCTATTTGTCAACTTCAAAGCTCTTTTGATATATGACATACTAGACTAGGTCATGTATCACCTCACATTCTGAACTTATTAAACCGATGGGGTCGTATTTTGCTTAGCTCATTACCCTCTTCCTCTCATATATGTGTTTCTTATGAAATGGCTAAAAGTCATAAACTCCCTTTTGTATCAAATGAGAAACGCGCAACTAAGCCACTTGATTTAATTCACTGTGATATAAGGGGACCTTCTCCTACTACATTCTTGCATGGTTTTAGATATTATGTGATATTTATTGATGACTATTACCGTTTTACTTGGTTTTATCCTTTAAAACATAAATTTAATTTTTGTGACACTTTTCTTCACCTTCATACATTTGCTGAAAAACAACATTACACTACTATCAAAAGATTTCAAAGTGACAACAACACAGAATTCACTAGTCATCAACAACACAACAACACAACGTACCCAGTATACTCTCAACTATGTTTGGGTCTGGGAGGTCACATGTACGCGGCCCCTTGTAAATATGGTATCCATCATTTACTCTCATGTCCATATACACCTGCTCAAAATGGTTGTGCTGAACGTAAGCATAGATATATCACTGAAATGGGTCTCACGCTTCCCTTCCATTCTCACACCCCTCTCCATTATTTGTTCGATGCATTCAGTAGTGCGACTCATCAACCATTTGCCATCACCTCTCCTAGCAGGCATCTCTCCATTTGAGTTGTATGGTTGCTCCCCAAGATATGATCACTTTCATCCTTTTGACTGTCGTGTGTTCTCATGTCTCCATAATTATGCACCTAATAAATTTTCTCCATGTAGTCTACCTTGTGTTTTTCTTGGCTACAGCTTCTCCCATAAAGGCTTCCGTTGTCTTGATCTCTCCACCTCTCGTCTCTATATCACACGTCACACAAAATTTGATGAAACCCGTTTCCCATTTCATCACTCTGTCCCTCTTCCCTCTCTTGATACTCTTGATATCTATGTTTTCATCGAGCCAGCTGAGACTGACTCCTCTTTAACATCCTCCTCATCACCATCACCCTCTCCCCCCTACTTCCTTCTATCCAACTCCTTGTTCCATTTATCCCCACCCTCATGTACTACCCTCTATTCCTCCCACATCTCTTTCATCAGATGTTCCTTCCTCTTCTCTTATCCCCACCGCTTTACCCTCTGTCCCAACTACTTCTTCAACTATGACCGCAATTGGCTCTCATTCTATGATTACTCGTGCAAAAGCTGGCGTGTTTTGCCCTCTTCATATTGCATATATATGTGATGTGGTCCCTTCTGGCTTTCTTACTGCTCTCTTGGCTACTGCTGAACCTCATGATTTTTGGTCAACTGCTAAGAACCCTGCATGGATTGTTGCTATGGATGAAGAGATCGCCACTCTTCATCACAATAACACGTGGGATCTTGTCCCACGTCCTACCCATGCTAATATTGTTGGTTCAAAATGGGTTTTTAAGACCAAATATCTTGCTAATGGATCGATAGATCGGCTCAAGGCTCGGATCGGCTTGTGGCTTGTTGCTTTATGCAGGTACCTGGTCTCGACTATTTTGACACCTTTAGTCCTGTCGTTAAAGCTACGATTGTTCGAAACTCGAGGGTAGTCTCTTCGTTAGCTGGATATTAAAAATGCATTTTTGAATGGTCTTTTGACTGAGGATGTCTACATGGAATAACCTCCGGGTTATGTTCATCCACTTTTTTTGCATCACGTTTGTCATCTCAAAAAAACTCTTTATGGTCTCAAGCAGGCACCACGTGCTTGGTTTGAGTGCTTCAGTACATTCTTAGGGACTCTTAGGTTTGTTTGCAGCCTCGCCAATACTTCTTTATTTATTCTCACTCAAGGATCTGATGTTATTTATTTGCTTCTATATGTGGATGATATTATTGTTACTGGCAGCAGTACTTCTCTCTTGAATCATTTTATCGGTCACCTTCACAAAGAATTTGCTCTCAAGGATCTTGGTTCTCTTACTTATTTTCTTGGACTCGATGCCACTGTTACTTCTGATGGTCTTTTTCTTAGTAAACTCAAGCATGCACGTGATATTCTTGCTCAAACCCAGCTACTCGAATCCCATCCCGTTTCTACCCCTATGATTGTTTCACAATATCTCTCATCTGATGGGGAACCTCTTGCTGATCCTACTCTACATCGTTCTCTTGTTCGAGCGCTCCAGTATCTCACAACTACAGGACCAGATTATCTTATGTGGTGAAGTTTGTTAGTCAGTATACGCATGCCCCCATTGATATACATCTTCATGCTGTCAAATGGATCCTTCGCTATGTGAAAGGTACTCTATCATGGGCCTACGGTTCATTGTCTCCTCCGACCCTACCTCTGTCATTGCCTACTCTGATGCTGATTGGGCAGGTTGTCCGGATACTCGCTGCTCTATTAGTGGCTTTGCTATTTTTCTTGGAGGTAATCTGGTCTCCAGGAGCGCAAAGAAACAACAAATTGTCTTTCGCTTTAGTTGTGAATCCGAGTATCGTCCCTTGCTCACACTGTTGCTAAGGTTATTTGGCTTCATAATCTCATTCATGACCTCAGTATTACTTTGATGCGACCTCCTATGCTACTTTTTTTATAATAAAAGTGCTATCTTCCTTAGCATCAATCCAATCACTCATAAACGTGCCAAACATATTGATTTGGATTATCATTTCATTAGAGAACAAGTTCTCGTTGGTACCGTCATTACTCAGTTTGTTCCATCTAAACTAAATCAGATTTCCAAAACATAGTTGAAATCAAGAGCTAATTTGGAAAAGGCTCAAGAGATATCCCAGATCCGGCACAAGCTATGAATTCTTTGCAAAACTTTCTTTCTACTTGTGGTTTACTGAATCTAAGGCCGACGAAATAATCGACAATGAAACCCAAAAAATTGAAACCCCAAACTAAAAAACAATCGACGAATCCAGATGTAAAGGGAGAATATACGATCTTCCACAAAAGTTGGAGGTTGCTCAGGAACGTTTTATGTGTTGTCGTCGGAAAAGGGAGGCCGATGACAGGAGGAGGAGAAGAAAACGAGGACGGGAAGATTTTGGAAGCGAAGGAAAAGAAAACGTGGCAATGGGAAGATTCTGGGAGCGGAGGAAAAGAAAATTGAGAAGAACAAAAGAAAGGTGATGGATATTTATACCTGATTTTTAATCGTAATAAATGTGAATAGTAAGGGTAAAATGGTCAATTGACAATTTGGGATAAAGGAGGGATTCCACAAACCCTGCATCCAAACGGGATAGAAATGTCGGAATTGTAATCCCTGCCAGTTACGTTATCCACCTGGCAGGGGATAGCGCCGAACGAGATACCAAACGCTAGGCAAACCAGGATAACCCAGTTATCACGCATTATCCACCTTTTGACCTGCTACCCAACGGACCCAAACATGATTAGAGCTGAAAAGTAAACTGAGCTTATAAGAGGAAAAAAAAAAAAGGACCATGCTTATGCTACCGTGCGTTACCTTTTATGATGATCTAAATCAGGCTTCTCGTTACTATTTCTATTTTGATAGTCCAGAGGAAATTACATTTATGAATTTCCAAATACAGGAAGAAAGAAGAAGGCAGCCTCCGGTTTTACAAAACAAAATTCAGATACATTTTCTGTGACATGGATGGTAAGATATAGCAAGGACTGATGCTTTCCTGCATCCTTGTTCGTCTTTCACTACTTTGTTACTGGGCATCTCGTGTTGCCAAAATTAGGTACACTGTTCAACAGCAAAAGCCAAATATCTTTATCAAATACTTTGAGATTTACTGGGTATATTTGATTTCAAGACGTGTGTGCACCGCACCGACTACTGTGAGGTTTGCAACATCATGTTCGTAGTATTTATTCTATTTTCAATTTAAAATTCTGACCATTTTGCATTTCTTTCCTAAGGTCTCTTTAAACAAATTTTAGCAGTCGATTCAAGGAGCTATTTTCTTGGAGAACACTTTATACTTCAACATACAACAATGAGATTTCTAATTCTTTCTATTTGTCACCGAAATATTCAGAAGAAATCTGGAAGATTCTCCCCCTGCTGAAGCTAAAGTTCTTCATGACTTCAGATTGGCAGGTCTGTTGAAACTTACTCACTCATGATCATTTCTGTTTGTTTCTTCTATTATACTGGCTTGTTCATAAAAAGAAGAAGAAGATACACATGACGAAATGTTAGGTGGCATGACAAGTGCCTTCTTTTCCATCCTCCGTCTGAAACTTATCATGGAATGAATACTTGCAATGCTTTTGTTGTTCTAGTTCAAGAAATCACCAGAGGACATATATTTGTTTTTGGGTGACGGGGAAAACGATATAGAGATGCTCCAGTTGTCTTCTTTAGGTATCAGCTCTACGTAATGGATCAGATGGAGTTGCTGATGCAATAAACAGATACGCCTTATGAGGCATGGAAATCATCAAATCGATTGAAACTCGTTGCCTCAGGATTTATTGTTGTCATATGAACGAGCTATCAATCGAATCGACTTTTGTATTTACCAATGATTTTATTGATTATGCCAGTATAAGATATCCTGTTATGTTATTCTTATCCACATGTACACAAAATCAACCAACCATCCAAAAGATAAAAGATGATACCCCAAAATTGGTACTATAATGCGAGTGAGTGATGGAAAGGCACCAACAACAGGCACTAGCAGACTAGCAGTCAAGTCAAGTTGATTTGTAATGTGTATTCCTCCTCGCGCACTCCAAGATGGTTTTATCAGCAGTGATGAAATAGGATGCAATGGAAGCTGAAAAACAACAACAAGCATATAGTAATTTCTAAATCAACAAGTAAATAATGAAGAATCCTTGATTCACAACAACTAATAGACTAACAAATAAACAAAGCCAATGTTGTAACTAATACGGATCGACGGAACTTACAGGAGCCGGAGATATGAAAGCTCTTAAATTTTCTAAAGTCAACAGCATTCTATAAAAGTGTCCAGGACAGCAAAATTGCATATATTTCAGGAGATCGCTTGACTAATTGCACCAAAGTAATGGAAGAAATGTGTCACTAAGGCTAAATATTAGATTCTAATTTAACTTGAGTCAAATTCCCTTGGGGAACTCAGCAACTAGTATCCTTCTAGATAAACACACAACTCTCTGCTCATGATTAAAGACAGATGAATAACTAATCACATGGGAAAAAAGCAGTGACGACTAGAGTTGCAAATATGCATACCAGCAGATATGATGAGTGCTTGCGCAGTGTAGTTGAGATTTGCCTTGGCCCAAGGAATTTTTCGAACAGCTACAAACTGAAATTTTGTGAAGAATAAATAACGACAAAAGATTGCTATGAAAAAGAAAAAAAAAGATGGATAACAGATATGCTGATTCAAGGCATGCTTAATCATATTGATCAAAATAGAGTTGACATGTTTTAGTTTCAGAATCATTTGAACTTGGATGAGCTATTTGATTGATTCTAAATTTTCTCCATCAAAGCAATAAAGATTAAAAATAAAATAAAAAGGTGATCAAATCACAGTCATCAAAGCATAAAGTAAGAACTAGCTATAGCTAGAGTCTAAATTTGAGTGGAGCAAACAGCACTGACAGTGGGCACAGCACTGGCAACACACGCAACCACTGCAGCTTTGGCTCCAGCACGAACTCCTTCTGCAAGTCACAAACAATGAGAACGATCAACTCAAACTACGCGATAACTTCTGATTAGACTTAAATGTCAAGCATTTTCACGAGGACAAAATCTACAGTATTAAAAACAAGGGGAAATCATTCAAAGCGTGATAGCACTTTTCAGCATAGCTGTTCAAAACGGTGAAAACAGCTTAAATGCACGTACAACCTAGGATCGACGAATATCCATCCGAAAGTCAAGCCTGAATTCGGATGGGGAACATAAAGTAAAAAATGCAATACACCTTGAGTGCACTTCTTTGTGCGAAGATGTTTCTCATTTTCGATTGGAGATCGGATCAGCGGATATCTCTTGTTGTTCGTCATGAATTCCCTTATTTCAGATGGAATTCCCATAGGAGAAGGCAAGCAGAAATTGTAGTGGTAGTCAAGTATAGTCGCATTTATCGAATGACGATATGGATTCTTTTCTTCAATAGGGCCAAAAAGAATGAAGCCATGGCAAGGCCCAAGGCCCAAGGGATGCTTTCTATAAATAACAAGATAATTGCTAGTTACAATTCAAAATACAAAACCATCATTATCAAACACACATGAGTTTTTTTTTGTCAAGCAAAAATTTCTATTATGTTATGAATTATTGAAATGCCAATGATTTTGGCCATGGTAGACATAACAATTTATGTCAAATAGTACTGAATAATATTAAATAGTGTTGAATAGTATTGAATAGTGATGAATAATGTTAGCATTAATTGAAGGCATGTGATTGTAGACAATTCATCGTGTATAAATATGTATACAAAATGAGAAGAAAATGTGAGGAGAAGAAAAAGGCAGAAAGGAAAGAAATTTTAGAAGAAAACTTGCATTTGTTCTTCATTTACACATCAAATTTCTTACTTTATTTACACAATTTATTAATTAGTTCATAACACATTATCAGCATGACTCTACAACTGGGCTACTAGCATTTCTGCTGAGGTAAAGTTAATTAACTATTGTTATAATGTCTAATCTTCCTAAACTTGAATTTGTGGCTTTGGATATCACAGGAAAACATTGCTTGTCATGGATTCTTGATTCGGAAATCCATCTAGATGCTATGGGTCTCGGAGACACCATAAAAGATGAAAATATAGTATCTCGACAAGACAAGGCAAAAGCCATAATATGTACTCGTTACCGTATTGATGAGGGACTAAAGGCAGAATACCTCACTATAAAAAATCATGCAGATCTTTGGGAAATCTCAAAGAGAGATATGATCACAAGAAAATGGTGATACTTCCAAAAGCTCGTTGTGATTGGCTGCATTTACGCTTACAATATTTTAAATATGTAAGGGAGTACAATTCTGCCATGTTCAAAATCAGTTCTCAACTGAAGTTATGTGGTGAAAATATTACCGATGAGGATATGCTAAAGAAAACATTCACTACTTTTCATGCCACCAATATTCTCCTGCAGCAGCAATACCGTGTAAAGAGTTTTAAGAAGTACTACGAGCTGATTTAGTGTCTTCTTGTGACTTAACAAAATAATGAGTAACTAATGAAAAATCATCAATCACGTCCAAATGGTTCTATTCCATTTCCAGAAGTGAATGTGAATACATTTAATCAAGGCCCCCGCCGGGGTCGTGGTCATGGGCTCAGCCATGGATGTGGAAATCGGGGAAATCATCCTTACTTTCAGCGCAGTAATCCCAATAATACAAATAACCACCAGAAGTGGGGAAAAAATGATATTTGCAAGGTCACAACAAAGAATCCCAGGAAAACAACAATATAAAAAATGTTTGCCATCGATGTGGGACGAACAATCATTGGTCCCGTACCTGTCGTACACTAAAACACCTTGTAGAACTTTATCAAGCTTTAAAAGTTAAAGGGAAGAATGCGGAGACAAACTTTGTCCAAAATTCAATGAAGAATGTAGAAATAATTTTGTTCAAGATGATTTCCTTGATAAAAAATTTGATGTGACACATTTAGATGTTGTCGATTTCCTTGCCCACACTGGTCCAATGAATAGTAGCAAAAATATCTAAGTTTTTTTTTATATTATATACTTCTCAGTATTATGCTTGATTTATTATGTAATCGTTACTTTATTATAAGTTTGATTCCTTTATTTCTTACTGTTACTTATTTATTGAAGATAACTATGGATTTATCCAAATCAAATGAGGAAGTTGCATGTCTCGCAGA
>JAOWBN010222723.1:0-13106 GCA_028565015.1 Pinguicula moranensis | reverse complement strand
TAAATTATATTCTATATATCGAAGGATACCTAAGTATTTATTTCTATGCACTCAAAGATAGAGGTAGGTATCCCAAAACGAAAGAAAAGAAGAGCATTTTTGATGTACATAGTATTTTTGTATTGCCACTTATGTAAATACCCTCATGTCTAATGTATGACTATGATGGAAAAAAATGTATTGACTTTCAAAATAATGTCTATCCCAATTATTGGCTGTTTTGGCATGGCAAAAGGCGAGGGAGATGAAAAACGTAAACTGAAGAAAAGTTGGGAGAAAAAATCTGTAAGTCTAAGTTTGAAGAAGGGACCTAACCTGAAAGTGAAAAAGAACTCCACAGTTTTTGCCTTGATTGACACCTCTATGTATGAAGTAACACTAAAGTTGATAATGACTGTAAGCAGAAGAAGCTGCATGACTCAAAATTAGGTGTACACTTATCCACACACATCCTAATTGTGCAATTAAGCTCTTTTTAGATATGTTTGCTTGAGGACAAACAATGATTCAAGTTTGGGGATGTTGATGAGCCGAATTTATACCTAATAAATGCAGACTATTTGAGTCTGATTTGGCTCAATAAGGATGATGGGACACACTTTTTATGCATGTTTCCCTTCATTTTGCATAAATAAGTCATTAATTGCTATTTGAGAGAAAAGGAAGAAAAGCAACCCCAAAAGCGAAGGTTTTGCCCCAATTATCCAAAGTGTGACACCAACTCCTGATTAAGGTGATATGTACACACATCTTTGCAAGCCATACTTGGTGGGCAGACAAATGTACCCCTTTACTGTACTGGAAGCTTTCATGAGAAGCTACTTAAGTGGTATAAAAGGCAAAAATCAACACAAAGAGAGAAAAAAAAAAGAGAAGCATGAGGGCAAGATCGTTCAACAAAAGAGGTTTTTGAGTAACCATCCTGAAGCTCTGATCTGATTCTCTTCTTGCCTTGTGATGAACTCAATATTGTGTGTTTGTAGAATTGCTCATGCCTTAAGTATGAGCGAAAGCATTAAATCCAGGGGAGCAATGTAACCCTTGAAGAACTCGAGGAGATTATTGACTGTTTACCATGTTTAGTTGTATTTATGTTGCTTGATCTTGTTGTTCTTTATCATCATCTATTTATGTCAGATTAACATGAGTAGATGTACTAAAGCATAATGGGAGGTCGAGAGACACAAGTTATGTTAGGCATAGTAAGGTCCATATCGGTTGCTATAGCATGAGAATGCCTATAGAATCGGTGCTGCCATGTGAGGATCACTTGAGAGTAATGTCTCTAGTCTATTTGTATGTAACATCGAGAGATGCTCATCTACAAATCAGAGAAGGACACTTACAACTCGAGAGAGATAAGATTCTAGGATAGGTGAATCCGGTAGGTACAATACGACAATTAATCCATGACTAATCAAATTATAATTCTACCCGAGGGACTTAAGTGGTGAAGTTGCAATCCTCCTAGATATCTCAAACCTCTGTACTATATCTTTTTTTATTTCACTGCATTTTAATCATCTTTATTCATTGCCTAATTTGTAGCTTAATGACCAGAGCAGTATCACCATCAACTCAGTTTTATCCTGTTCAAATTGCACAAAACTTGTGAATGTTAGTGATTATTTATCCCAATCCCTGTGGTTCGACATCCTTATCATCACTTTATTACTTATGCGACGTGTACACTTGCACATAAAAGTGCATCAAGTATGTGCGCATCAGTAGGCAGCACTCCTAATCCATTGTGAGACGGTGTAGGGGCCATAAAAACGAGGGGCTAACTTCATGTTTCTTTTGAATTGCACAGAACTCTATCGGTAAGGCTGCAGTTTCAGAATAGACATGGTCTCCTACCTCGTATTGCCTTTACACCCTGGGTGCATCAACATTGGTTTTCATTCTGTTGCGAGCCATGGAGAGGTTCTCTTTGATAAGTGTTTGCATAACCTAATTCTGGTAGAGTTGTTCAACCAAATTAGTGCCAGTAACTGTGGCAAGATGAGGGACTAGAATATGCCTGGCTTCATGTCCATACAATGCCTTGTATGGTGACATTTTGAGGATGGTGTGATACCACGAGTGTGGCTTTTGCGAGGAAGTGCAACAAAGGGGCATTTCAAGGCATCTGTTGATTCGTTCCGTCTGCCCATATGTTTGAGGATGGTAGGCAGATGATGACTGGGTATTTTCGGATAGGTGATATCTTGAAGGCGAGGGAGATTTTCGATGGGATGAATTTTCGAAACTTGGTGAATTGGAACGCCTTGATTTTCGGGTACGCCCCAAATGGCTGGCAGGTGTAAGGAAGCGTTGGATGCTTTTATGCGAATGCAAGCAGAAGGATTCGAGCCTGATGAGGTTACATTTGAAAGTGCTTTATCTACTTGTGCTTTACCAGGGGTGCTGGACGTTGGTAAAGATATTCACGATATGATTATTCAGAAGAGGATTCAGTTGAATGAATTTGTTCTCAATGGGTTTGTTGGAAAATATTTAATGTTGCAAAACATTTGCACGTTAAACATTAAATGTTTTGGCAAGTTTTTCAAATTTGCACAGTAACTCAAATAGTAAAGTACTATTTGAATTATTATAAACGTTTATATAATATTTTTCAGGCCTATAAATAGGGTACATGCTTATTTATTCGATATAATGAATAGAAAGACTATACGAGATTTTTCTGTCTACCTAGCCACCCACGAGGCAAAGATTTGATTCGTGGAAACCTAACAAGACTCTGGTAGACTCGTTATCCGGACACTCGATCCAATCACACTTTAGCATAAGGTAACATTTATCGTATTTGATTTGTTAAATTTAAATTCAATATTAGATCCGTTCCAGTTATTGAATTACAGGGTTGATAGACATGTATGCTAAATATGGGGACTTAAGAAATGCTTTATCGATCTTTGATGAGATGACAACAAAATCTTCTACTACTTGGAATAGTCTGATTACTGGATTTGCCATACACGGGCAGTGTAGTGAGGCCATTGATTTCTGTAGCAGAATGGAGTAGTCAGGTGTAAAACCAGATACTGTGGGTTTTCTATCTGCTTGTGCTCATGGAGGTTTTGTTGAAGAGGGTTTAGCAGCATTCGTGAAGATGGAGAAATATGGATTGACAGCCAACATAAAGCAAAAGCATTATGGCTGTCTTGTTGATCTATTAGGACGAGTTGGTAAACTGCAAGATGCTTTGAACTTAGTTATAGCCACGCCCATAGCTCCAAATGAAACAGTCCTCGGGGCGTTGCTTGGAGCATACCGGATTCATTGTGATACAGTTTTGACAGAAAATGTACGGGAACTCGTGAGCAAGTTGAATTCTTGTCGTGGTTTCTACAGAGATCCGAATTATGTAATGTTATCCAGTATATATGCAGCACCAGAAAGATGGGAGAGGGCAGAAGGAATGCGCACCATTTTTTCCGCAAGGGGTTCTGAAAAATCAGCTGGACATAGTTCCCTTAATGCACACACTGTATAAAAGCATGCCATATTGAACGAAAGCTAGTGAATCTCAGTTATTTCAGCAAGAGATCTGCTGAAGACACCAAACATTACAGCATCTTGGGAATACTCCATGCTGTACTAATTATATCATAACATTTCATGCCAAATTATATCTCAATCATTCATCTAAACTTCCCTTGTAAATTGTTTATTGTGTTTGAAGGACTGATGTCTGTCTTTATTCTACACAACCCGGAAAGAGTCAGCTATCTTTTTCAAATCATTGTAATGCTTCTTCCACTGAAGACCTGAAAATCAAAAGTTGTAGTAATTTAACATCTGTTTCTTTGCAGAATGAAGTTTGTCTCGAGGCAGTGGCAAATCTTTACCATTTCCAATTACGTTGAACAAGTAGAGACGATTTCCTGCTGCTGTTGCTGTGATCAGAGCATGAGGTGGCTCCAATTCAAACTGGTAATATTTCCTTCCAGAGTGCTCTGTTACTGCAGAGCTTAGAACCTTTCCATCCACATTCTGCCCGATCACCTCAGGGCCAAATGCATTGATCACTTTATCAGGAGTCCCTATCTGTTCTATTGTGGCATCGTCACCAAGATCTGCAAATTAAAATTCATCTTGTTAGCCAACATTTCATTCTAATTTCTATGCATTGTTATACTTATGTGTAATCCTTGTATGGAAAAGGGAACTAACTATCTGCAAATCTTAGAACAGGAGCAACGATCACGAACAAGCGTCCTTCTTTTGGGTTACCAAATCTCAAATCAATCTCTGTGCCACCAAGATCAGCAATTGACACAGGAGCCTGTTGGACCAAATGAACCAACTATAACAAACAGACTCCTTTTTTATTAGCATAAGGCAAACTTGAAAAAGTTGTCACTGAGAATATGTGGGGTACCTCTTCCCAACCTTGAGGAACAGAAAATTCGTATGGAATTATGGGACTCCACCCGACACCATGACCTCCAGACTTATCATCTGGTCTTCGGTATTTTCTCCAACCTGTCTGAGCATTTGTTTCTATTAAATATAGTATTCCTTGATAAAGAAGGATTAAAGCAGCAAAGTCTGTAAGAAAATTCATTCGTTTACTGAAATCAAGCGTGGGATAAATAACTAACCTTGTTCATCGGGTTCAGAGAGGCCAGGTATCCTCCCTGCCAGAAGGCCTTGTTTGACTAAAGCTGAGCCTTTATCTGGAAAGCCAACAATTGCAGATGAAACTAAAGCAACCCCAGTTGCTATAGCAGCTCTTCTATTCATCAGGCCTGAGAATTCCCTCTTTTCGGCAGCGGCACATGAATTTTCTGTTGAACCTGCTGCATTTACTACATAGTGAGGTAGATAAATGTGATGACTGTTCTTCCAGCTAAGGCAAGAAGTGCATTGTAGATTCATAGCAATTCAATTTCCTTAACAAAATGTCGGCACAGAGATGTTGCGGATTGAAGATTTACAGAAGAGTTTCTGAAGTGCAGGATTGGTTGGAGGTTGGATGGCTGTCTGGTTTTCTTTTCTTTTTTGGATTTTTTGTGGACCAACTCTTATCAGCTTGTATCTAACTTCAATCATATTTTCTGCCTAATATTTTGTGGTTTGAAACACACCACAGATAAAGGCCCAATTCCACATCTCATGCCAAACTATTTATTTAAGATTCGAATTAAAAAGATGATACAAGTGATTAGACAAGAATCCCTTGAAATGACACTACTTAAGAAACAAGATTAGAAAACAAAAGAAAACAAGCAGTGCACACTGCACAATAGAAACGTGGTGACAGTTTATTTATGATCAGCTCCTGAATCAGAGATGTTCAGATCTTCATATCCATTTCTCATTCCATTCTGATGATGCATCGAAGTCCCTCTCCTTTGAGCATCAATTCAAAAGCTTTGTTGATCTCAGTAAAAGGCAGCTCATGAGTGATGAATTTCTCCAGCTCAAGTTCCTGAGTAACATGTGAAATATGAAGCATTCATGAGTTTACTAATTCTCAAGAAATTATTGTTTTAGTGGAAATGTTTACCTTATTCATGTACATTTGAACAACAGATGGAAGATCAGAGCGCGGCTTGTAGTTGCCAAAGAAAGGTCTCTTGAGAGTTCTCTCATTCAAAACATTCATAGGATGTATCTTGAAGACAGAATCCTTATGCGCAACACCCCAACCCTGTTATGATCACAAGAACAGTTTTTATTGGGCAATCCCAATATTAAAAACCATTGCTTAGTGAACATGAGCCATTGATCATGCTTAGAAAAGATAGTTTGGCTTACATCATAAAAACATTTGAATGCAGAGATCATTGCATCAATATTTCCCGTACACTCAACACTTCGATCCACTCCTCCATTAGTGATTTCTACTATGACCTTCAGACAAGAATGAGGTACTTTTTAAGAATAACCTAAGTTTCATACATGCCAGTTGTTCTAGTGATCAACTAACCTCTTGAACTGGTTTGTTGTAGTCTTTTGGGTTGATAAATTCAGTCCCACCGAATTTCTTGGCTGCAGGAAGAAGTAAGAATGTAAAAAAATAACAAGGAGAAAAAATAAATGACAGTTGGAAGGATCTATATTAAGGTCACCTTCTTCATATTGACTAGAGTTTAAGTCTATGCCAATTATCCTTGAAGCACCAGCCAATCTTGCTCCTTCTGCAGCCTGTAACATTTAGTGTTGAACAATTCATATTTCACTTACAGAATTCGGGAATAGCATTACTAGAAGAATTGGAGATCAGAAACATATAGCAAGTCCAACAGCTCCATGACCAAAAAAACAGCCACAGAAGAACCCTTTTTCGGTTTTGCAACGTTCAATGTGGCACCAAGGCCTGCCAGAAAAAGCACCTGTAAGTTCATTTTTATATCAACGAGTACCAGTACTCAGAATTCATGACCTTGTCACACACACACACACACACTTCCTGACGCGATCCATGGTTCAAACTCCAACATTGATCCGAACGATAGAGGTTCGCATGGCGAAGAAAGCACGGCACACGGGAACTGGGTGTGGGATCCGCTACATTGGCCACAAGGCCCCACAACTTGCTCGTGTGCCAAGCTATTCAAAGGGGGCTTAGCAAATCTAATCCGTGAGCTAGGGGAAGGAGTTGAGAAATGTGCCACTCAAGGGGAGCACACTATAGCGGGTCTTGTCAACATAATTTGGACGACGATCGAACCAATCAAATAATTCTGCCCACACAATGCAACCAACGGCAGAGACAAATGGTCAACACGGAGCATTGAAGATAGGATGAAAGAGTCCGTGCCAGCATTGATGATCGGCCGAGAGTCCGTGCCAACATTGATGATCGGCCGAGAGTCCGTGTCAAGAAAGGTGGAAGGCCACGGTCAAAACAAAGTCCAAGGCATTGAAGGCACGCGTGAATCCAAGGCACTCGACCTGACTGAGGTAATCTAGCGCCTATATAAGGCCATCTTGGAAGTTTAATAGTTTGGAGTTTTTTTTTAAATGAACAAGTGAGACCTTGAGTTTCCTTTAGTCTTTTTAAAACTTCTTTGACTTATCTAAACTGAGTTTCGAGTTTACTGACGTCGTGTCCTTAGAAACACACCGTAGGATTGGTTCCCACTTTATTATAGGTGACGGGTCAAGTTCTCGATAGCTTGCTCAAAAGATCCATCTTAAACTGTCAACATTGGTACTGGGCTTAGTCACACGATTGGCTATGTTCATATCATATGGTATCAAAGCTTAGCTTTGAGCACGTTGGGCTATTTTTGGTGGTGTTGGCTCACGTCTCCTTATAGTCGTCGGGTCACCATCCCTTGTGGTAGAATTTATCATTTTTAGTTGTATTTCCTTGCTGATTTCAGAACACCCAAAAAAAAATCGACTAAGTCAAAAGTAAGGGGTAAAGGCCAATTAAATTTTAAAAAATAGGACCCTACAAAATTGAAAATCCCTCTTGGCAAGCGAAGAAACAATTAGCAAGAGATATATTTGCAACCATCTCTTAATTTCTTTGTTGCTTTAAGTCTACGTACGTATTCTTCACTCACAAGGCCAACAAACTAGAGATTAAGTTTCGGTCGTATGACCGCTGCTAGACTTTAACCAGTTTGAATTGAGTCTAAGGGAGTTGAACGAAAGACACTAAGGAAAACTTTTTGAACGGAAAAAGGCTAAGTGGTGAGCGCATCAGAGTGAAAAGAGCCAAAATCTGGTGTATACACAAGGGATCGAGATCCATTTGAGTGATACACATGAATGAGTTGAAAGGGAATCATTTTTATACTAACCAATCTTTTCTTGCAGGAACATAATGGCCACTATTAGCACACCATCGATCTCTGGCAGTGAAGGCAAAACGAGTTCCTACCAGGACAAGCAACTGCCTTAGGCAACCTACTAGTCGCTTGAAGGGTCATTAGCACTCAAGCTAAGAATGAAGAGCAAAGTCAGCATGAAAATTTGTTCCACACTCGGTGTTACGTTCGTGGGAAAGTATGTAGCATCATTTTAGATGGAGGAAGCTGCACGAACGTGGCTCGTGCCTACATGATGGACAAACTTGGGCTAAAGACCGTCAAGCACGCCCGACCGTACAAGTTGCAATGGTTGAGCGAATGCGGTGAGATTAAAGTCACCAGGCAGGTGCTACTCACAATTTACATTGGCAAATATGAGGATAAGGTTTTTTGCGATATTGTACCCATGGATGCATGTCATGTACTCCCTGGAGACCTTGGCAATTCAATGTCAAGGACACACATGATTGCTACACGAATAAGTACTCCTTTGTGCAGCAAGGTAAAGCTATCACCTTGGTACCCCCTACCCTAACCCTAGAAAATCAAGTGAAGCTACAAAAGAACAAAGAAGGAGAAAATGGTGAGCAAAAGAAAGAGAGTGAGCGAAGTGAGGAAAAGAAAGAAGGTGAGGGAAAAAACAACCGAGAGAAAAAAGAGAGAAAGCTTGATAGCACATAAAGGAGAGCTAAAAAATACCGTAGTTGCCTGGAAATCTTTTGTGGTGCTTTGATATAAAGAAGACCTTCTCACTGACCATAGTGTCGTCTCTTTGCCGAGCACACTTCAACTTTTTTGCAGGACTTCTAGGGTGTGTTCCCTGAAGAGATACCACCAGGAATGCCGTCAACTCGAGCAATAGAGCACCCGATTGATCTCGTTCCTGGAGCCACACTTCTAAATAAGTTGGCCTACCGTAGCAACCCAAAGGAAACAAGGGAGATCCAGCGACAAGTAGAGGAGCTATGGCCAAAGGACAAGTCCAGGAGAGCCTTAGCTCATGTGGTGTGCGTACATTGTTGGTGCTCAAGAAGGACGGGACATAGAGGATGTGCACCGACTGCCGTTCCATCAATAACATCATGGTAAAATACCATCACCCAATTCTTAGACTTGATGACATGTTAGAGGAGTTACACGGTGCTTGCCTGTTTACGAAAATTGACCTTAAAAGTGGAAATCACCAGATTAGGATGAAAGAAGGGGAAAAATGGAAGACTATCTTCAAGACCAAATATGTTCTCTATGAATGGGCTAGTCATGCCATTTGGCTCGTCCAATGCACCGAGAACCTTCATGTGCCTCATGAACCATGTCTTGCGTCCTTTTCTAAGAAGATTTTTAGTAGTCTATTTTGATGATATTTTTATTTACACCAAGACACTACATGAGCACATTAGGTAAGTTCTTGTTGTTTTAAGGCACAAGAAAATCTATGCTAATTTCAAGAAGTGCACATTTTGCACAGACAAAGTTGTGTTTATTGGTTTTATTATAGGGGCACAAGGTATAGAAGTGGAAGAGGAGAAGTTTCAGGCCATTAAGAAGTGTCCAACAGCTTTCACCGTGATCCAGGTGAGAAGCTTCCATGGGTTGGCCAACTTCTACGAATGCTTCATGAAAGATTTTAGCACCATTGCGGCACCCTTGACCGCGGTCATTAGCAAGAACCAAGCATTCGAGTGGGGTAAGGAACAAGAGACTGCATTTGAGCTTCTAAAGGAATGGTTAAGTAATGCACCCTTACTGTCCTTTCCTGATTTTTCCAAAATGTTTGAGATTGAGTGTGACGCCTTGGGCATAGGGATTGGTAGTGTTTTGATGCAGGATGGGCGGCTAATTACATTCTTTAGCGAGAAGTTTGGCGGAGCCACCCTCAATTATCCAACATATGACAAGGATCTATATGCCTTGGTACAATCCTTGGAAAATTGGCAGTATTACTTGTGGCCAAGAGAGTTTTTGATCCACATGGACCACGAGTTGCTTAAAAATCTGAAGGAGCAACACAAGATCAACAGGCGGCATGCCAAATGGATGGAGTTCATTGAAACCTTTCCCTACATCATCAAATAGAAGAAAGGTAAGAAGAATGTGGTGGTCGACGTACTTTCTCGAAGGTACACCCTAATTCCCATATTGGATGCCAAGATGCTAGGGTTGAAACTCATTAAGGAATTATTCTCCCAAGACTCTGATTTCAAAGTATTTATCATGCTTGTGCACACACGGCTTTAAACAAATTCTTTAGGCATGGAGATTATTTCTTTAAAGAGAAAAAATTGTACATACCTAATTGCTCATTACGAGAGTTGATTGTTTGGGAGGTGCATGGGGAGGGGAGACTTATGGGACATTTCAATGTGGCCAAAACATTGTGCGTGATACATGAGAATTTTTATTGGCCATGCATGAAAAGAGATGTGGAATGAATCTGTAAGAAATGCATTACATGTAGACAACCAAGTCAAAATTGAAACCGCACGGTTTGTACACACCACTTTTCATTCCTAGTGAGCCATGGATGGGGATTTCTGTGAATTTCGTACATGGTTTACCTTGGTTTAAAGGTGGTAAAGATTCCATCTTTGTGGCAACAGACCGATTTTAAAAAATTGCACATTTTATTGCATGCCACAGAATAGATGATGCATCACATGTAGCCAACTTATTTTTCAAAGAAATTATTAGGTTGAACGATATGCCTAGGACTATTGTATCTGATAGGGATGCCAAGTGTTTGAGCTACTTTTGGAAGACATTGTGAAGAAAGTTAGGGACAAAACTTTTGTTTTCCACTACTTGCTATTCCCAAATGTATGGACAAATCGAGGTGGTTAATAGAACCTTATCTTCCTTGCTCCATGCCATTATTAGTAAAAACTTGAAAACTTAATAACTACGGAGGATTCCTTGCTACATGTCGAGTTTGCTTATAATATGAGTGTTAATTTCGCTATTCATTTTTCTTCTTTTGAAATTGTGTACGGTTTTAACCCCTTATCACCCCTTGACCTATTTCCATTATCCATGAGTGAATGAGTTAGTGTAGATGGCAAAAGGAATGTGAACATGTTCCAAGAAATCCATGAGAGGTTTGAACTTGGAGACTGGGTTTGGCTGCATTTGCGCAAGGAGAGGTTCCCAGACAAAAGGAAGTCGAAGCTCCTACCACGGGGAGGTGGCCCATTTCAAGTTTTAGAGCGCATTAACAACAATGCTTACAAGCTAGACATGTTCGGTAAGTACAATGCTGAGTGCTTCATATAATGTAGCAAACCTTTCTCCATTTGATGTAGGTTAAGATTGGAGGTCAAATCCTTCTCAAAAGGGAGGGAATGACACAATCCATTGTTCAAACTCCAACATTGATCCGAACAATAGAGGTTCGCATGGCGCATACAACGCACATGAGGGAAGCACAGCTCCAAACTGCTCTATGAAGGATCTGCCACCTCGGCCACAGGGTAGAACATGCAACACACTTGAAGAAAACATGATGCACAGGAATTGGGCACGAGATCCACTACATTGGCCGTAAGGCCCCACAACTCGCTCGCATGCTAAGCTATTCAAAGAGGGCTTAACAAGTCTAATTTGTGAGCTAGGGGACTGAGTTAAGGACATGCCACTCAAGGGGAACACACGATAGCAATCAACATAATTGGGACGATGCTCAAACCAAGCCCAATAATTCTGCCCACACAAGGCAACCAACGGCCGAGACAAATGGTCAACATGGAGCAATGAAGATCGGCCGAAAGAGTCCATGCCTGCATTGATGATCGACCAAGAGTTCGTGCCAAGAAAGATGAAAGGCCACGGTCAAAACAAGAGTCCAAGGCATTGAACGCACGCGTGAATCCAAGGCACTCGACCTTGACCGACCGACAGGGGTCATCTGGTGCCTATATAAGGCAATCTTGGAAGATTAATAGTTTGGAGTTTTTGTTGAATGAACAAGTGAGACCTTGAGTTTCCTTTAGTATTTTTAAAACTTCTTTGACTTATCTAAACTGAGTTTCAATTTTAGTGATGTCGTTTCCTTAGAAATGAACCGTATGCTTGGTTCCCACCTCATTATAGGTGACGAGTCAAGTTTTTGACAGTTTGCTCAATAGATCCATCTTGAACTACCGACATTGGTATTGGGTTTAGTCACACGGTTGGCTAGGTTCGTATCACTTCAACATGCTGTTAGATAAGTGTGATCTAGAGCATTGTGCTCTTGTTAGTTTCATGCATACTGGATGATAAAAATCATTTTGTTCATTGGGTTTTGGATATGTATATTATGGATCATTTGGGTCGGTGAGACTCAAATTGTGAAACTCCATAATTTTATCAAACTCTAAATTAGTCACTAGTCTTAAAAGTCATTAGTAAAGGAACAACTAGATGACTAAATCGACTAGCATGTGGATTAATGCGTGATCATGTTTCATAAATAATTGATACGTGGTATCTGTTTAATCACATGAAATATGAGTGTACGAGGTACATGAAAATTGGACTCGATCTATTTGACTTGTTCGATGGATTGTGTTTGTGTCATCAGCAAAGTCATATAATATTAATTCAGTTATATGAGATATTTATAATTTTAGGTAATAAATGTGTGTTACATGAGGTTATCAAACGATCCTTTTAACCGAGGGGTTAAAAAGATAAGTTTTTTGAATATGCATGACTCATGATGGAAATTATGAATTATCAAGATGATACTTTTGTCCGTTTCATCTCGTATGAGATTTTTAATATCCCTTGGCCCCTTGATGCAGTAATAATTGTTTATGCATGCATTTGTGATTATGGGATAGTCACATATTAACAATTATGTACAGAAGATCAAGAAATTAATTGATGGTTAAAGATGACGCGTTCCTATGCTTTACATTAATTAATGGATATTAAGTTATCAAAGAATTAATATTAAATTAGATTAAAGGATCACGACTTGTCTGTACTAGATCGGATGATAATGCATTACTAGATGCCACTTATGATTTAAAAATTAATAAGATTAATTTGTTACCGATCTGGATATGGATCCTACTGGGTTGCTCCATTTGAGGAACTGAAGCATAAAGAATTAATTATGTGAGATATAATTAATTTCGTGAACGGATCAAAATAGAGTCGAGTCGAATTAATCAAGATTAATTAATTTGACAACCCGGTACGAGAAGAAATTGGGCATCGGTGGGACCAACCTAATTTATGGCTGCTGGGCTCGATTTTATCGAGCTGAGCGCATGGAAGAAGACAAATGGGCTCAAATTAATCGAGCCCAACTCGAATTAGTTATTGGGCTCAATTAATTCA
>JAOWBN010222712.1:0-13107 GCA_028565015.1 Pinguicula moranensis | reverse complement strand
GGTGGTCCATTTGGAAAGCAAGGAATAGATCTCACTTCATCTCAGCAGTGCCTAATATCCAACTACTACTGCATAGTATACAAAGAGAAACATGGCTTTGGCTGAGAGTGAAGTGACAACCAAAGCTATTTCCATACAACTTTGCAGACTGGTTATTACAACCACAAGCATGTCTGTGCTTTAAAGCATAGTAAAGGAATCTGAACAGCCAACAAGGTTGTTGCTAAGATGTTTTGAGTAATAGTGATGATACTTGATGCACTATTTTAATGCTGCCTTAATATGTTTAGCTACAACTTTGGTAAGTATGGAAACAATCTAAAGTCTAGGAGGCTATAAGGTATGCAGCTTGAGGGGTGAACCATTTGTGGTTTACTCTAATGACTTCTCTAGTCACCAGATTTATCCCAGAATCTTGTGGCGGCCCACATAGCTAATGGACACGAGATCAATGTTGCTGCTCCAAATTTGTAAACAAAAACAAAACTGAAAAGCTTAGCATCCAAGATGGTTGATTCAAGGCAGAGCCGACTTATATGACCTGACCCCCTTTTGCCTTATGTTTATTATGTTAGTGAGCAGGAATTTTTTTTAAATCTACTTCCATGATGTTGTTTTCTCAGGACTATCTGGTGGCAATCAGAGATTGACGAACACAGGGACAATTTGCAATACACTCTATACCTCTCTATGCATTATTGTGCTATCTTATTATTGTCCTACTTCTTTGTGGTACAGGTTAGGGCTTTGCTTCATAGACCTCCAGCTCCTTTCACAAGGATGTATAGCATACAGAAATTATGAGCTTGGCATTCCCCTTAGCAGCACTAGAGAATAGACGGTGGGCCAAGGGAATGAGAATTGATCTACCCGACTTCCATAGACTCCTCCAGCCAAAAGAATTCATTGATCGGCTCCACATAGTCAAACAAATTTTCGACCTTAAAGATATCTTGGCCTCTAAACAAGTCCCCCTCATGGCCACTTGCTTGTGCGGTTGAGCATTAGTTTGGCGACATCAGGTTAAGCTCACCAGGCAGAGACTTGACAAACCAAAAATCGTAATGTGGACACTCGCTTAGTTGTTCAGGAAGATTTACTTGAGACTGATTAACAGCTTATCGGCCGGTACATTTGTAGCTTGCGCGCCCACATTCAAGAAATTGTTAATCTCTCCGATCCAGTCACCGTAGAACCCGCTTATCAGTACACCCTCATCGTAAAGAAGCAGCTCCGACGAGCTAATCACACATCCTTTACTCCCAAACCAGCTATAAAAAATAATGGCACGACAGCACAACCCACACAAGCAAAGCCCTCGAGCAGTACCACCATCAAATATTTTAGTTGTGGCGAACAGGGCCAAAAATAGTCCGACTATCGTCACGCAGGAAAGTGCGCACTATTCAACGAATTAGAGGCAACTGATTCCAATCCATATCCTATTGGTCATTCGCCATGCCTGTCTCACCCCAAGCGTACCAGACAATGAGGCACATCACCATGAAATTTTCTATTCCACGTGTACAATTGTAGGAAAGGTGTGCCGATTTATTGTTGACAATGGTAGCTATGAGAATGTTATATTGAGTGAGGCCGTCAAAAAATTTGGGATCACCACACAGGCCCATTCCCGTCCATATAAACTCGCTTGGTTGAAACAAGGAAGAAAAATCACAATCCAGGTGTGAGCCTAGGTCTCGTTCTCGATTAGGAAATGCTATAAGGATGTCATTTGGTGTGATGTGATTGATATGGACGCCTGTCACCAACTCTTGGGTCGGCCGTTGCAATACAATTGCCACACAACTCACAATGGCTTCTCCAACATGTATAACTTCCTCTTTGAATGTGTTAAAATCACTCTCACACCCATCTAGAGACCATACCACGTCCCACACCTCCTAAATTGTTGACACTAATGCATTATCTCCAAGAGTTGTAAGAATTCCCAGTGGCTTACCTTCTCATTGGTAAAGACATAGGGAGTTAACTGGTTCACCACTCAGCGGGCATTCACTAGATGACAGAATTCAGGGATGTGTTACCTAATGAACTTCCCGCGAGCCTTACTTCATTGCGTGAAATACAGCAACACATTGATCTTGATCCTGGGGCTCCCCTACCTGACCATCGCATTATAGAACGAGTCTGGCGGAACATGATGAGTTGTGCCATCAAGTAGAAGACCTCCTGTGCAAAGGACACATATAGGAAAGCCTCAGTTCGTGTGTGGTACCCGCACTTCTCATTCCTAAAAAGCATGGAGAATGGCACCTCTGTGTTGATAGTCGAGCAATCAACAAAATAACCATCCGCTGTTGATTACCGATTCCTCAATTGGATGACTTATTGGACCAACTCAATGGCGTTGTGCTCTTCTCCAAATTGGATCTGAAGAGTGGATATCATCAGGTTTGAATCCACCCAGGATGAATGGAAAATAGCTTTTAAAACGAATCAGGGCTTGTACGAATGGCTTGTAATGCCATTTGGTCTCTCTAATGCACCAAGCACGTTCAGCGCATCATGAATCAGGTACTCCAGCCTTTCATTGGGGATTTTGTTGTAGTTTATTTTGACGATATTCTTGTCTATAGATGAAGCCAAAATGAGCATCTACAGTATCTCCATGCGGTTCTGAATACACTACGCAAGGAAAAGTTCTATTCTGCTAGCCATCAATGCACATTCTTCACATCCCATGTTTCATTTTTGGTATATGTCATCTCAAGAGAAAACCTTCTTGTTGATCAATATAAAGTTGAAGTAGTTGCTCAGTGGCCAACACCACAAAACATTTTTGACATATGTAGCTTCCAGGGGTTGGTTTCTTTTTATCGGAGGTTCATACTATATTTTAGCGCAATCACAACCCCTATAACATATTGTATCAAGGGTGTGAGTTTTGAGTGGTCAGTGGTTGCCGAACAGGCCTTTAATGGCATTAAGCAACATCTTTGTGAGGTCCCCTTGCTGGTATGCCCGATTTTTGCATGGCCTTTTGAGCTTCACAACGATGCATCCGAGATCAGGGTCGGCGTAGTTCACAGCCAAAATCAAAAGCCAATTGCCTATTTTAGCAAAAAATTGGTCGGCGCACGTCTCAATTACAGCTCTGTGACATCAATTGTACATAGTAGTCAAAGTAGTGAAACATTGGCTCGCAAAGATTTTTTCTTGTTCACCAACCATGAGGCCATGACATACTTGAACAAGCAGGACAAAGTCTCAGCCAGATACGCGGCATGGTTTGCATATCTTCAGCAATTCACTTTCATGATCAAACACAAGTCCAAATTATGAATTGGGTTACAGATGCCCTCAGCTGTAGGCACTGCCTGCTATCTCAATTGTGTGTACAAGTCTCGGGATTCGTAGAGTTGCAAAACCTGCTAACCACAAATGCCTTTTGTGTCCACATCATACATCAACTCGTAGACCATGAACCATACGACTTTCACTTACAAGATGGCATTTTGTTCGAAATAATCAGCTTTGTGTGCGTAATTGTAGCTTGCGCCAGTAATAATCCGTGAGGCATACACCAAGGGCCATATGGGGATGGCATGCACTTTAGCCCACGTACAACAATCCTTCTATTGGCCATCCCTACAGCGTGAGGTCGACACTGCCATACATGCCAGATTGCAAATACCAATCCTCGATTAACGATGGACAAATCTTAGTATGTATTTTGTTCTTAGGTTACCGCGAAAGTAGCGCAGGTTCGATTCAATCTATATTGTCATGGATCGCTTCTCCAAAATGACACATTTTGTCCCTTGCCAAAAGACCTCGAACGCCAGTAAAGTTGCCCTTTTGTTCTTCAAAGAGATCTGTTGTTTGCACGGTTTGAACACACCATCGTCTCTGACTGCAATTCCTACTTCATCAATCACTCTTATCGCAACTTTTGGCGACTTGTAAACATATAACTGGCCTTTAGCAGCACTTACCATCCACAGACCAATGGCCAGATGGAGGTCGTCAATCATTCCCTTGGCAATCTTCTTAGCTGCTTAGTCCAAGACCATGTGAAAGGCTGGGACCTTGTATTGAGCAAGGCTGAATTCACGTTCAATCATGCAGTGAATCACAGTATAGGATACAGTCCGTTCCAAGTGGTGTATTCTTGCACACCACGCGACCCTCTTGATCTCGCTACAATCCCCGACCTACACAATCCTCATGTTCAAGACATAGACTTTGTGCAGAGTCTTCATAAGGTACACCAAATAGTCTAGCAAAACCTGAAGGAGGACAAAAGCAAGTATAAGAAAGACGTTGACCTTCATCACCGCCATGTGGAGTTTGAGGTCACCAATTTTGTCTACGCAATCTTGACGAAGGATCGCTTTCCCCCAGGAACTACAACAAACTTGCAGCCTGTAAAGTTGGTCTCTTTAAGATCATGGAAAAAATCATCGCTAACGCATACCGCCTGTGCCTCCCAAGTCACCTCCACACCAAAAATGTCTTCAATATCTGCCACTTGGTTCTTTATTATAGCAAAAATTCTGAAGACGAGGTGACCCCAAATTTGAGGACGAATTCCTTCACATCAGGGGATGCTGATGTACTGCACGATGGCAGATTAACTGCCATCATTGAAGACTTTTGGCGACTCGAGGAGCGTCGCAAACCAAAAACCAATACACCTAGAGGAAGGCGCATCAATCTCTAAAGCATGCACCCAGCTAGCCTCGAGAGTCCAATGATGCACGCCTGCATCACCCAAGAAGCCATTGACATTAAATGCTTTGCTTTTTATTAATTTCTCACTCTATTTGTTTGTTTCCAACTTCAACTGTGGTCATTAAAGATGGCTAGATAGAATCTTATCTATAAATATAAATAGTCAGTCGAATCGTAAGATAAGCAATTGAGTTTTGAATTGAATTTCCCCCTTTTTAATTCGAGTTGAATTCGACAATTCTTGTTCTTCTTCAAGAAAATAGAATTGTTCTTGTTCTGTCTTCCCAGCAAAGACCTTGGATCCATTGTAATCGGGAATTACACCAGAACCCATTAATCAAGTTGACACAGAGTTGTTGACAGTTTCATTATGAAACAAGTAATCAACTGAATATTTCTGCAAAATTGGTAACGGTTGTATTTTGGTTGGACTCTAAATGGATTTAACAAGTCAGGGGGTTATTTAACTTCTTGAAAAAAAGGTATGGTGGGACAATGGGGTTAGTTGTGTTGGTGGCGCCCCCCACCCATCTTTTCATATTAATGATAAATCTTTGGCTCAGTTTGGTAGTTGAGCAAAAGGCGATGAACTTGGGCTAACTGGGTGTTATCCATGTTTAGTTGACGTTTGATAGCCACACAGTTTTTCGTCTTCTAACCCAGTTATGATGTTACAAAAATGCCCTTAGTTTTCAATTTTTTTACGACAATGTCAGGTATATATATTGCCCTAACCCACGGATTGTCAAACGTCACGATTGAGAGAGAAGAGAGACAATTCTTCTCCCCGACGAACCGTTGTTCCTCCACCGTCCATTCTCTGGCAAAGTACACATACGGTCTTCTCGACGGTAGCGTAACATTCACTCCGTTCCCATTCCTATTTTCCATATATGTTGTCCGTTCCTTTTTATCCACATTTATTCGCGGACAGATCTAGGGTTTCGAAGAATTTTTAGCTATTGTTTGTTTATATTTGGTTTGTATGAGATGTGTAAAGTTTCGTTTCATCTTTCTCGATTTGAGTATTTAGTGTTAGATTTCCTTGATTTTACCAATTTCGGTTATATTTTGTATCGATTGTTTGTTTTGATTCAATTTGTACAAGATGTGTTAAGTTTCATTTCACCTTTCTCGATTTCAATGTCTGGATTTCTTAGATTTTACCAGTTTTTGTCAAATTTGTATCTACTGTTTGTTTTGGTGCGATTTCCCCGATATGTGTTAAGAGTCTGGTAGAGGGGTTCTTCATTTCCGTGATTAGAGCTATATTTCCTCTATTTTAGGTTTTTAAACGTGTAAGATTTACAATAAATCTGGACTATGTGATTATTTCATTATGTGATTTCAGTAATTAGGGCTAGCAGTTTGTGAGTGATTTTAGTAAACGATTTCCATGAGTGAAATGGTGGTCTTTTGGAAAGCTTCGTGTCATTGGTTATCATAGTACCCAAATGTTTTTGTTATATAGAACTCAACCATGAATATTTTGGAGGTTGCGACTGTGCTTCTGTGCACTCCCCAGTATGTTGCCCCTTATCATATCAACAACAAAAAATGGAAAACAAAAATAAAATTAAGGGCACACTAATGCGTAAGTGCAGACATGATCGGAATAAAGCTCCTAAGTACTTGATATTGGAAAAGATCTCTGATAGGTTGGCTTTCATTGAAAGGATAATTCAAGAGTCCAATAGGAAATATTTCAAGAACCTCAAGATATTGGACAAAGCTTTCACCGAGCTATTGCAGTTTAACTGACGACCACTATGTGTCTGTGGTTAAGAAGGTAACTATCTTCCTATGGACACCTGCCAACCACCAAAAAAATAGGATCTTGCAAACTGATTTTGCAACGGCCAGACTATTAGTCAAGCATTTCACCAAGTCCTTAGATCTGTGCTCAAGCTACGTAAAAGACTCCTAGCACCACCTACTCCAATTAACGAAGCAACCACTGATAAGACATGGAAATGCTTTAAGATATATGTACTATATTTTGTACTCTGGTCTGACAATATTTGATCTGTTTTGTAGGGATACGTAGGTCCATTAGACGGTACCTACATACCTACACATTCAGGTAGCAGATCAACCTAGATATAGGACAAGGAAATGTCATCTTGCTACAGAATATTTTAGGAGTTTGTGATACTGAAGGGCATTTCGTACATATGCTTGCAGGTTGGGAGGGATCAACAGCATATGGTCGCGTGCTCCGGGATGCAATCACCCATCCGAATGGACTGAGAGTCTTAATAGGTAAAAGTTTACTACATTATTATACTACGAATAATTTTATAGTATGTGCTTACATGATGTATTTCTTCTAATTTTCAAGCAATTATTACTTGTGCGATAGTGGATACACGAACTGTTCTACAGGAGTGGGGTGGTGCAAGTAGAAGACCACAAAATTACAAGGAGTTATTCAACCTTCGACATGCTGCAACCCGCAATGTCATAGAGCGTGCATTCAATATTTTGAAGAAGTGCTTCGCATGCTTACGGAGCCCCATGTATTATCACATTAATACCCAATATGATATAATCCACGTGTGTGCTTTGTTGCATAATTTTGTGATAAACGTCACACCGTATGACCCGTTGATGGATCCGGCCACCAACAATTTCCCTAGAGCTGAAGAACAAATGAATCACTCTGAAGACATAGATGACCACATTCATACAGTGAATTCGTCTACTGGATGGAATTTGTTTAGAGACCAGTTGGACAATGGACTTTGGGAAACATACCACTTAGCTAGGGCTAGCTGTTTCTATGTGTTTATTATTTTTGATATTCTTTTTGTTTGTGGCGTTGTGACTGAAATTGATTTGTTGAGGTCTCCGACATGCTTTATTGATGACACATACTTGTCTTTTTGTGACATAGACTTTGTTTATGCTTGTTTATTCTATCCTGGTTTCCTCACCATGCTATAGGCATGAAAGATGGACGAAGTGACTTATGAGACATTTGATGACCTATCCCAACCCACCCGTAGGGAACGACCTGCCATAACAGCGTCGTATAAGCATCCAGGTAGTAACCACAATGTAGAAGGGAAGGAAAAGGAAAAGAAAACCCATTCAGAGTCAGCGAACACTAAGAAACCGTATCTCAATTTGGATGAGGAAAGAGTTTTGCTTACAGTTCTTAAAGACTTGGCACAAGATGGTTGGAAGGTTGGTCAGGGATGGAGGAGGGGCACGCACCCAAAGGCAACTGCCATGGTCCGTGTTGAGGTGGCTGGCAGTGCGATAACCATGAAGAATGTGAAAAACAAGCTACATAATTGGGGTCAACAATATCGGTTACTCAACGATTTTTCTAAATCGAGTGAAGTAACTATAGACCAAGAGACTCATACAGTGGTAGTGGACTCAGACGACATGTGGGACGAATACAAAAGGGTAGAAAACATATTTGTTTACTTTACATTGCAATTTTGTTCCATTTCAACACACAATTTTTTATGTTTCATTGATATTTCCAAGCAAGTACCTCGCATTGAGAGGGAAGTACTTCCCTTATTATGAGCTATGGTATGAGATCTTTGTCCAATACCGGGCAACTGGGTCTTCCGCAAGAGATCATGAAATGGCAGAAATAGATTCATACTTGACGCCAACAGAGGTCCATTCACTTGTTCATGATACAAAGGAAAAAATTGACGAGATAGAGCCCACGGGGACTCCAACTGCTGACAAAGCACCATCTTGTGTAGATGATGATTCGAGCGTGAGCCATTATAGGCATAAGAGACCAAAGGTAGCGACTGAGCCCAAATTATCCACAAGAGCTGGAGACACGCTAGTGAACGCGGATAAACTATTCATCAGGCCTAAAAAACTCATTTCCAATAAAGAGCATAAACAACAGCATGAAACAGATATGGAGAAGACCACCAAGCTGATAACGCAGCTGGATGAGTTTGAAGACTTGAGCCTTGAGTGCACTATTCGTTTAGTTGATCACCTACTCACACACGGTGGACAATATTGTTATTGGCTCAATATGGATGTAGTAGGACGTGTGGAGTTTATCAGATTGTTTCGTGAGGCAAGCTCACATAGATGTGGTTACCTGTACGAGCATGTGGACATTGTTTTGTGATGGCTTCTCCTTTATGTTTTGGACATAGTGCAGGCAGTTTTGCAGTTTTGTAATTTTTTACATTGTGAACATTTTTTATTTTAGATGAATGGTCATTTTTGTTAAGGAATGAAGTACATTTTGTTTATCAGATGTGCAAGCATGTGAGTAATGAAGTACAATTGTCATATGTGCAGACAAGTATGTGAGGAATGAAGTACATTTTGTCATTTTTTCAGAGATCCGTTTTGGACATTTTGTTTAGCAGAAGTGCATTTAACTAGTTTGGACATTGTTTTGTTAAGGAATGTAGTACCTGTGGGATTAACGGATAGGGCTGAGCAAAAATAATCGTCGATTTTTCGGTTAATCAAAAATTGACGGTTAATCCTACCGAATAACCAAAATTGTTTGGTTATTTGATTATTCGGTTCGGTTTCGGTTATGATTATTTTCGGTTTGGTTTTCGGTTATAACCAATTTGTTATGATTATAACTGAATTTTTTTTGTACATGTTTTTATTATCTTTTCGCAGATTTTTTTATTGATTAGAATCGAAATTACAGATGAAATATTCTATTTTTTCATTAAATTTTATAAGTTATAATTTTTTAAGATTTATATAAATTTTATAAGTTTATATGTAAGAAAAAGTTTATATAATTCTTATATAAGTTTATAAACTTTATAAGTTTTTAAGTAAATAAAGTTTATATAATTCTTATGCAAGTTTACAAGTTTATAGTTTACACAAAATTTATAAATTTTTTAAGTTTATAAGTAAATAAAGTTTGTATAAGTTTATAATTTATACAAAGTTTATAAATTTTTTAAGTTTATTGTTAAATAAAGTAATTCTTATATAAGTTTATAAGTTATATAAGTTTTTAAGTTTTATTAGTTATCTAAGTTTTAAGTTATATAAGTTTTTAAGTTATATAAGTCATTAAGTTTTATAAGTTATATAAGTTTTGAAGTTGTGTAAGTTTTTAAAAATTATAAGTTATATTAGTTCATAAGTTATTTTTAAATTATATAAGTTTTAAAATTTTATAAGTTTTAAATTTTAAAATTTTATAAGTTATATAAGTTAATAACTGGTAAGTTTATAAGTTTTATATGTCAGCCCATAAATTAAACCTTAATACCCTAGAAATTAGAAAATAAGATTTTTTTAACCCATTTTCAAAAAGTTACACTGGTCGATTTTTAGGTTAACCCAAAAATTGAACGAAAAACTGAAAAACCAAAAAATTTCAATTTTTCGGTTATTCTGTTCGGTTTGGTTATGAAAAATCATAATCGAACCTTAATAACTGACACCGAATAACCGAATAAGCACCCCTATTAGTGGATACTTATAATTTGAGTGTGCGTTTAACATGTGAGCTATTGCAAGACCAACAAGACTTTGACATTAATGACAAGTTCTACAATACAATACCAACAAAACCATAGACACGGTTGCTACCAAATTAAATAAAATCCTATTAGTATAGTCATACGAGAAGTTCTACAATACAAGTAATGTTCGCGAGCTGATGACGCCCATCGGAATGCCCAGCTTCAACTTACACGCAGAATAAAGTTGTTGCATATATAGTTATCCTGCTTTGGTTCCTTCCTTCTGCTATACAGCTTCCTACATATTTTTTCATCTAAATATTTTCAGACTAAAATGTGAGAATGCAGATCCTGCATATTTTGCCAGCGAAAAAACAAATAAGTTAACAAAATTACCAATGATGCAATACCTAGTAACGTTGCCCTACATCAATCAGTTAAAGATATCTTAATATACCCATGTTCAAAGAAGCGTGCAAGGATCAATGCCATATGCCCCATATTGAAAGAGCAAGCTATACTTATGCAGATTGTAAAAGTTGCATTTGCACTACACCTGAGAACCCTAAATGAGATTAATGATAAACAATGCTAATGTAAGAAAGATTATGCTTCAAAACCATGCATCAACATATATGATGGAATCATCAAAATTACACAGTGGAATACACACAATTCATAAATCGGAAATCTACAAAATTTAGAACGTAACTACAAATTAACGAAAACTTCAAAACCTTTCATCAACATATAATGGAATCTGCAAAATTACACAATGGAGTATGCACAATTCATAAATCAGAAGTCTGCAAAATGTAGAACGCCCTCAACACAATGCACAAATCGAAACTAAAACTCATCAAGAATGCAATCAACACAATACACAAATCGGAACACAAACTCATCAGAAATGCACAATGCTGAAATCCAAACTTTCATATTTCATATGAAAATTCGTATACCAAAAAGTTACGCAGTTTATCAATTTGAAACCTTAAACCCTAATACAAAATATAATATTGAAGCAAAATTAACCCTAAAACCTAGACAAAACATAATTTAATTGCAAAATTATACCTAAACCCTAGGTAAGGTTTTCGACTATGAAGTCTGTGGTTGCAATAACAGAAGTGATGCAGGGCGAATCCTCCTCCACGTGGACATGGAGGTTGTTCGTAGGCAGGATCTCTTCCTCGAGTGCCTCCTCAGTCGCCTCCTCATCGTTGTCAGTGTCACCGCACTCAACGATGATGGGATTTGTCGGGTCCTCTCTGACCTGGTGCTTGACCTTCACCGTTGGTTCGGCGGGTGGATGGTGGTGGCATCTATGCGGGTACTGCCGCCTCTCCTTTTACGCCTGCTCATATATGCGCAGCGAAAACCTCGTTGGCCATTTCACACGACGAGGACACGAATGAAGCAGTGAACCCCTAGATGAAGAGGTGCGGAAAGAATCGAAACTAGGAATTTCTTCGTGACGGAATAATGCCTTGTACTCATGGGTGCGCATATGGAGAGAAATGAAATAGGCTTTGGGAAAACACGACTTTTTTACTCTGGTTTGGGACATTTATGTAAAAGCTTACACTTTTATCTTGTATGTAAACAATCCGTCACTCAAAATTAAATTTATCAAATAAGGAAGTTGCCTAATTATTAACCCCCACAATACACTATCAAAGAAAAAAAAAGTAATCGGTGAGTTTTCAAGATTAATTTTTATAAGGCGATCTGAACTGTGTAATAGAAAGTCAAATGCTTCATCTAAAATATTAAGGTGATCCTTGGGTTTAGTGTGGCATGCAAAATACAGTCAGCAGTTCCCACAATCTATAGCCAATAGCTCACAGTAGGGTAGGGTCAACATCGCAAAGAGAGAGAGAGAACTGGGTTGGGTGGGTAGTGGTAATCAATAGAGGGATGTTTTTGTATTCACAAGTGGAGTAAATGCGCATTTGGTGTGGAGGGTCAGTCTTCAATTCGCTTGCAGAGGAGCAGCGAAGAGAGGGAGAGAGACACAGTATTGTATGTGTTTGATGAGATGCTCTCTACACAAGAAAGGGGTTGAAAAACAATACGGAACTTGAGGCTCCTTCAGGTGATTCAATAGAGGAGGAAGGACAAGGAGGGTTCTTCTTTATTTTCATTTTTCAAAAGCTGGGAACTTTTTCACGAAGGAGTTTTCTTTATTTCTCCCAAACAAAAGTTGGGCTTGACTGATTTTAGTTTGGCTGCTGCCATTTCTTGCGGATCTGGATGTGTGAATTTTGTGCGTTTCGTTGCTCTGCTTGATTGCCTCCTGAATCCTTGGTTACTCGTGCTTTTCCGAATTTGATTCTCGAATCCGGATTACGAGGTCCTTAATATCGTTCGCTTTCCGCATTTCCTTTTCCCCTTTTTCAGATATAGGCAAAATCTGAAGTTATTAGTTCGCCATTTTTCTCTGTTCTCTCTCGGTTGATGTCCATGTGTCAGTTTATCCAATTTAAATCTTTAAGAATTGCTGAATCTAGGGTTTCCTTGGTCTGCTCCACTATACTTCTTCTACTTAACTGTTTCGCGTTTTGAAGTCTGCTTAAGGGTCGCTTCGTCGTCCTCCCTCCGGTGATTTCATTTGAAAATGAAAAGGCTATTCTGGTGGAACTTTTCTTTTTCATCTTCCTTTTGCCTTTTGGGTTTGAGTTTTGAATCGAGTCCCATTTTTCCCTCATGAGTTGTCTAAGAGTGATAAATCAAAGAAAGCAAGAGAGCATTTTGCTTGGTTTCCCTTGACTGGATTGAGTTTTCTGTACTCCTGGTTGAGTTCGATTGGGGATAAATACAAATCTTCAATGCATCTCTCACTATGGAAGCCGTTGTCTCATTGTGCCTCGTTGATATTGGATAAAAAAAGTAGAAAACGAGATGAGTCTGACCAATCAACCGAGGAAATCAAGGGCAACCCCTTAGTTTTGAGGAAATTGCA
>JAOWBN010222701.1:0-13109 GCA_028565015.1 Pinguicula moranensis | reverse complement strand
CAAGCATTGAGACACCCAAATCACCAAGAAGACTGTCTAAGCATAGATTCAATAGATCAACTACCTCTAGTAGACTATAGAAGTCAAAGAGGTGACCTGGAGAATTGTTTGGTTAGCACTAATCATGCCATCTTGGAGGAACCAGGAGTCAGAATATGCTAATTGGCTTGAGGCTAATGGAACTTACAACAATGATTATTTTGAAGAGTTGGGTGAGATACCTAACCCCCAAGTTAGCTATATTGAACAACCACCCACTCTTGAACTCAAACCATTGCCCACACATTTGAAGTATACATTTTTGGAAAATGATAATACTTTGTCCATGATTATTTCTAAAAATATTTCTCAACAAGAAAAGAGCAAATTGTTGCGCTTGCTTAGGGATCATAAGTATGCTATATGATGGACTTTAACAAACATAAAGGGAATTAGCCTGTCTATATGCATACACCAAATACTATTATAGGAAGAAAGGAAGCCAGTGGTAGTTGCTCAGCACCGTTTGAATCCTATCATGAAGGAAGTGGTAAAGAAAGGAATTCTAAAGTGGTTAGAAGTTGGGGTAGTGTATCTTATCTCAGATAATAGCTGGATCAGCCTAATCCAATGTATTCCCAGAAAGGGAGGAATGACAGTTGAAGCAAATGAACACAATGAACTCATTCCTAAGAGGATAGTAACTGGATAGAGGATCTGCATGGACCATAGAGCACTTAATAAAGCCACAAGATATCCATTACCATTTATTGATATGATATTGGATAGGCTTGCAGGGTACAAATATTATTATTATCTTGATAGCTACTTAGGGTATAATCAAATCTGTATTGCACAGGAAAATCAAGAGAAGACCACTTTCACCTGCCCTTATGGAACATTTGCATTCTGTTGTATGTCATTTGGACTCTGCAATGCTCCAGCTACCTTTCAGAGATGCATGAAAACCATTTTTTTTATATGGTGGAACGCATAATTGAGGTCTTCATGGATGACTTCTCTGTGGTGGGATCAACATTTGAAGGATGTTTGTCAATCTGCAATTAGTATTGGCGAGATGTGAACACTCCAACTTGGTATTCAATTGGAAAAAATGTCATTTCACGGTGCAAGAGGGAATTGTGTCAGGGTACAAAATGTCAAGTTTGAGGATAGAACTCGATAGCGCAAAAATTGAGGTAATATCCAAACTACCACCACCAACTTCGGTGAAAGGGATAAGAAGCTTCTTAGGACATGCAAGCTTCTACACGCCCATTATGCAAGCTTCTGGAAAAATATGCTTTTTTTAATTTTTAGGAGAGTTGTATGGTAGCCTTCAAATATTTCAAGAGTAAGCTGACAACGGTTCCCATCATAGATACACCGGACTGGGAAAGGCTATTTAATATTATGTGCGATGTAAGTGATCATGTAGTGGGAGTTATCACCGCACTGCCTTGGCATATCATCCACTAACTAATGGTCAAATCGCGATGTCAAATAAGGAAATCAAGATGATAATGGAAAAATAGTGAATATATCCAGGAAGGATTGAGCATTCAAGTTGGATGATGCACTTCGGGCATATAGAACTACCTATAAGACTCTCATTGGCATGTCCCCATATCGTTTAATATATGGGAAAGCCTATCACATCCCTGTGGAACATGAACGCAAGGCTTATTGGGCTATGCACAGCCTGAATTTCGACAAGAAGGCTGCATGTGACAAGAGGCTGCTCCAAATGAATCAGTTGAATGAGCAAAGGAACATTGCTTATGAGAATGCCAAGATTTATAAAGATAGAACTAAAGCCTAGAATGATAAACATATATCCAGATGACAGTCTTATCTAGGACATAAGGTACTATTATTTCATTCTAGACTCAAACTGTTTGTAGGAAAGTTGAAGTCCAAATGGTCTGGACCATTCGAGATTACAAAAATATACCCATATGGAGCCATTGAGATTGCTCATCCTTACGAAGGTACTTTCAAATTGAATGGACAAAGATTAAAATCATATGAAAATGGAGGCACAAACCAGGATAGGCTCACAACGTCTAATCACAGCTGAATCTGAGAAATGTCAAGCTAATGACATTAAAAGAACGCTTCTTGAGAAGCAACCCAAGGCCCTTTTTAGCCATTCAGGGACATATCCCCAACCCTTCTATTTAATTGAGTTCAATTGAAGTACCATATGCTGATATTAAGTTTGGGGAAGGGCAACTATACGTCCATACATGACAGTTATTGATTTTTTGTTAGTTAACAACTTTTAATTTATTTAGGCATTTTGAATTTCGACAGTAGTCACCAACCTTTAACTAGAATTGTTCGTGTACGGTGAACTCATCAATTCAAGAAATGTAATGACATGGAGAAGTAATTGATGCGGAACACAATACCCATTCGGATCAAACTGCTCATGTATTGAACAACCCGTGTTTCAATTGAATTTACACTACTTAAGCAATAGTAACGGATGCAACATTTATCCGAATTTAGCAGCCCATAACTGTTATAGTAACTGCAAAAATTGGCCCTCTCATGCCAGACATAAAAGGCTCAAAACTGTTTCGCGCCCTTACACATATTTCTCTCAACAAAAATGACAAACCCTAGACCAACCATGTGCCTCTGAAGAATTTGAACAAACCGCCCTCTGGAGCAGTCATTTTCTCATGATTCAACCAAGCCGACATTCCCTTCTGAGTTCCGAAGTAAGTACGGCTAAGTCTGAACCCTCTCTGTTCATGTTCTCATAACATTTAGACAAAAATGCCACCCAAAAAGGCTAGACTCTATAAGGGAGTTGTTCCTGAGAAATTTCTGAACAATCATGCTAAGGAGTTCTTTGATTCCACTGTGGGGGTGCTGGATGTCATTAGAGAAAGAGGATTTTCTTCGGAATCTATGCCTACTATAAGAAAATCTATTAAGGATATGTACTCGATTAGTTCTTGCACACTTAGGGCAAATATGCCCCCAATCTGGTGCAAAATTTTATGCACATCTAGAAACCATAGATGATGGGAAGGTCTATGTTCGGGGAACTTTAGTGTCATTTAGCCAGACTGAAATCAACCAAATTCTTGGGGGAAGATGAGTTTTCCCAATTTAGTGGAGGATGCCCAGATCTTGCAGATGTGGCCCAATTCTTGTGTGAACCAGAAATGACTTGAAAGATGTTCACAAGCAATCGATTTATTGAATTGGGAATAAACAAAGTTGACTGCCAGGCTAATGTTCTTATGTGGCATCTATTTGTTAGCACAAGACTTATGCCTACCACACATACTGGAGATGTCAAATTGAAGCGGCTATGTCATTGAAATGGGATGTAGTATCAATGTGGGCAAGGTCATCTACAAAGATATCATGGAGAGTTTGGCTTCCTTGGAGAAGCGACCCAATTTGTTGCACTTTTCATCTCTGATCACAGCCATGTGTTTGAAGGCTGGTGTAGCTTTGGCGGATGTTGAGAAACTGTTCCCTCCATCGCTGGATAAAGGACAAGGACTGATTAGCAAGATGGGGGTCTATTCTAACCACAGATTCATCAAAGCTGAGGCAACACCCGAGCCCTACAATGTGTCCAAGGCGAAAGGTAAAGGTAAAATCGTAACACCTTCTCGGCCTCCACAGGAATCAAGCTCAAGACCCAAGATGCAGGTAACCTCTGGACCAATGGCAGCATAGTGGGAATTCTTCGTGGATCATACCTACCGTTGTGTTGCTGCACTCTACACAAACATTGTCCTGATGTCCACAACCAAGGGGATCCAGTATACAATTAGCTCGCTGCCACTACCTCTCATGTTCACTCCACCAGTACCACCTGGTGATGCAGCTCCAGGAACTAGGGTGACGAAAATGAAGATCAGGATGAGGATGAGTACGGAGAGTGCACGTACACCTAGTGGGATCAGACTATGACTCTGAATGAAGCATGGCTCTGCCTGCCTCAGAGGAGTATTGCTTTCCTTTCATTTGCCTCAGGGTAGTATTAATTTCCTTTCCTTACTCTTTTCTATATCCACTGGCAGTGTCTCGTAAGTTTGGTGATGGTTCGAACTATTTGAACTATTTTTTTATTGCTTTCCACTGTTCTTTGTTGTTTCCTTTTGAACTCTGAACTACCTTTCATCGTTGAACTATTTATTGTTGTTGTTTTATCTATATTTGTATGTTGTATTTAGATAAATACATACCTAGAAGTTTAGGATGCTCCAATTCATCACTAAGTTTTAAAATCATAGAGTGGAAGAGTCTATTGAAATGAGGAAAACATTGTGGGGTAAGAGATTTGAAAAACAAAATATTTTTGGTGAGGAATCCAAAGTAAGGATTAGATTGATTGCGCATGCTGCAAAAAAAAAAAAATCGAATCCAAAGTAACCCCTCTGAGCCTATACTAGGAATGGGACAAGTTATGGATAGAAAAAAACAAAAGAAAAAGAAAAATGAAGAAAGAAAAAGAAAATGAAAAAGATTTTTTTTAGGAAAAGTCACAGAAATTTAATCCTTGTAGCATTTTTTCAAGAGATTAATACAAGGAAAATTAGCATTCACCATATATAGGAAAGCTTGTGAATGTTTTAATACAAATTGCTCACAATATTGATGTATTATGTATGATCTTGTTTTAAAGAATGTAAATAACGGTTGTTAAAATAGTCTATCCTAATCATTAACCACCTTGGCATGGCAAAATAGCGAGGGAGATGAAGGGGAATTGAGAAATTGATTAGGATAAATTGTCAATCTTAGTTTGAGTTACGGAGAGCTCACCTAAAAAAACAAGAGAATCCCCACATCAATCAACGCCTTTCAAGAAAGTGACTCAAAGATAGTGATGTTCGCGAGCAAAGAGAATTAACCTAGTACATGCAATATTATAGACTGTCTGTGCATATGTCTGAGTAGGACATATTTGCTTGAGGACAAGCAAGGATTTGAGCTTTGGGATACTTGATGAGCCAATTTTATACCCATTTAATATAGATTATTCTTGTCTAATCTGACTAAATTCCGACTGGGGGACGTACTTTCTATATCAATTTCTCATGCTTTGGCAGTAATTGCTCATTTGATGCATATTGTGAAGAAATGATGAACAAAAGGCTCTATATCTAGAAGTATTGCCCCATGAATCCGAGTCACGGCCTCATCTTGCTTTGAATGATTCCACTTGGTGGTGCCTAAACATATCTAACGTACACTAAACTTTCTAGACGGATGATTTTGCCCCTCATTTTGTCTCCAAGCTTCTTGTGGAAGCTCCCAATGTAATATAAAAGGCACAAGAACATTCAAGAGAGAAAGAGAGAGGTTGGGAGGAGTTACAGAGATCCCAAAAAACAAGGATTTGGGGGCAAGAAAACAAGCTCAAGGGAATTTATTTCAATATCTTTGTATGTCTATGATGAACCCTTGTTACATGTTTCTTAGTGTGGACTTTTCCTTAAGCATGGGTTAAACCTCTTGTCTAGGGCACAATGTAGCCCTTGATGAACTCGAGAGATAATAATATGTTTAGCTAGTTTAACACTAATGATGTGCTTGATTTTGTTATATTTTATTTTCCATCTGCCTTTGTTTGGACAATATTGATAGGTGCATTAAGCGTAATGGGAGGCCGAGAGGCAGAAGCTATGCTAGGCATGGCAAAATCCACGTCAACTGCTATAGCATGAGAATGACTATAGTATTGATGCAACCAAGTATGAATTAAATAAGGATGTTTATTCTCAAGAGAGATCTATGTCCAAAGTAGGCAAATCCGGTAAGCAATAAGTTAGAGTCGAAACATAATAAACCATCTATGAACTCTTCTGAGGAAGTCAAGTGGTGAAGTTGAGGTCCTTAGAAGTTCTCATCCCAGCATTTCTCCTAGAACTCTATAATTTAGTTAGTAGAACTTTGCTTATGATCATCATCATTTTAGAAATATAATTTAGCTAACAACACATGAATTCGTTTGTCCAAATTGTATGAAACCCATTAATTTTTGTGCTTATTAACTACGATCCTCGTGGTTTGATACTCCTCTCATCACTTTATTACTTGCTCGACTAGTGCATTTGCAAGATTTATAACGCAACACAGTCCCCAGGAAAATACAAACACTCAGCAAGTAGCAATACACAGAATACAAATGCTCAAGTCAAACAAGGTAAATTCTAGGAAGCTGCAATGATAGATGGGCAGTCAGACCTTTTGAGGCTATTAAGTGCTGAAGAGTGGGAAAATTATCTGGAAAGTTTTCAAGGTATTGTAACTCAACCTATGGACATAGAAGAAGTGATCCTGGAGACACAACTAGAGCAACCAAAGGATTCAACAGTAGAGAGGCTAGAGAATGCAAAGGCTGGAGTATATGGGAATGAAGAGGAATCACTCCAAAAAATGTACATGACAAAAGCAATCAGGAATGGTTGAACTGGAAGACATGGAAAATTAAAATTTGAGGATGAAGAGTGAACAGAGAAATTGGCCAAGGATACCTGTGTTTTGTTGCAAAAATGCTCACAATAAGAACGTGCCACCTCGAAGTATGACAGTAAAGCAGGAAAGAAAGTACACAAAATAGGGGACAGAAATAAGACTCAGACTAGGAGAAGACAACAAATAGCAAGACTATGAAATATTTGCACATCAGCAAAAAAAAACAAGGAAGAAAAACAATGGAGGTGCTAAGTCAAGCAACAAAATGTCACAAAATAGTATAAATCAGTGAATTGTGGAAAGACCTTCTGTTATCCAACTCAACCTACACCAGACCGGTAGAGCAAGACAACAATCCTAAAACACCACCTCTATGTCTAATAATGAATAGTGGTTGCAAACTCAAGACACATGAGGTTGGAAGCAAAATCTAAAATGAAGTTGGAAAAGCTATGGGCCTACAACATCAACAGACTGGACATCAAGTTACAGAAGCTTTACTTAAGATAGCCTACATAAATAAATCAGAAGCAGAAAATTAACAAAAAGGAAAGGAGGGATAAGGAAGTTAAAGCAGGGTAGCAATGCAATTAGTTTCCTACAACATAAGGGGTTTAGAAGATAGAGGAAGGAGAAATTGATCAGACAACTTCTATACAAACACAGAATTGATTTCCTCAACATTCAAGAAGCAAAGAAAGAAACAATCTCAATGAGACGGTATGAAAATCTCTGGTATGACAACAACTTTGATTGGGTTTATAAAGGCTCACAAGGATAAGCTGGAGTATTATTGTGCATCTGGAACACAAACTAATTCAACAGACAAAATATTTTAGATGGTGAGGAAGTTTTAGGGGTGTCAGGAGTATGAGATGGTGAATGGGAAATATCACATAAGGTCAATGTTTATGGTCCAACAATAGTACACGGCCAACAGAGACAGTGGATCAGTTTAATACAAATACATATGGGAAAGGAAAATGATCAATGGTGTGTGATGGGTGACTTCAACGTTGTGCTAGGCAGAAGAAAAAGAAAAGGGTACTCAAATAACAATAATGAGAATGAGATCATATTTTTCAAACAGTTGGTGGTTGATATACAGCTTCAAGATCTAGGAATGTATAAAATAAAATATGCATGGTAATCCTCCCTTAAAGCAACGAGTAGAATAGACAAATTCCTAGTTAATGATAAATGGCTTGGAAGTAAAAAATGTTGGGTGCAGATAGGTCTAGATAGGGAAGACTCAAACCACTGCCCTGCCCGACTTAGTCTCCAAAATCTGAATTTGGGCAAGAAACCCTTCAAAGTGCTTGACTGTTGGTTAGAGTAGAAGGACTATAATGTTATTGTTGAAAAAATGTGGACATAAATAGGGATAAGAGGTTATGCAGGTTTCATGATCAAAGAAAAACTCAAAATCATGAGAGTGTCGATAAAAAAAACTAGAGCAAAGTAGACACAATGGATATTGCCAAAAAAAGAAATGACTTACTTGTCTCCCTTATACAGTTCGAACTAGTAGCATAACATGATGAACAAACATACCTCCCACCTTACAAATTGCTTAACTCAGAATAAAATTGCATGAGTAACCAACCAAATAGGAAAGCATCCTCTACTAGAAAGCTAGGATAAATTGGATGCATGAGGGTGATGCAAACACCTTGTTCTTCCATGATTGAGTAAGTAAGAACAGACCCAGAAACAACATATAAGGAATTTGGAATCAATGAGTATGTATGGAGGAAGTGGAAAAGAAAATAGAGTGCTTCAAAAATCATTTTCAGAATAGATTCACTTAAACTCAAAAAGATAGACCTAAATTGGGGATCCTACAGTTAAAGTGGTTATCCTTGCAATCGAAGCAACTTCTCTCATCCCTCTTCAGCGAACAATAAATACTACCATAAGAAATTGTGGTAGTAAGAAAAGTCCCAGACCAAATGGCATTAATTTTGCATTTATCAAGCATTTCTTACCGCTGACACAAAAGGACATATTCCAAATGATACATGAGTTCTACCATAATTGCCAAATAATGAAGGGTAGCAATGCAGCTCATATCATGCTACTAGCTAAAAATGTTTCCCCACAAAAGGTATCGGACTACAGTCCAATTACACCGATAAGAAGCATGCAAAAGATCATTTCCAAGGTTTTCTCCATTAGGTTAAGACAAGTATTGGATGAAATCAAAGAAAAGTATTGGATGAAGTCATAGCCAAGAATCAAATGTCTTTCATAGGTGGGAGACAAATACTAGATGAAGTTCTAATCGCAAATGAAGTGATAGATTACCTGAAAAAACAAAAAATAAATAGCTCTAATCTTCAATATCAATTTTAAAAACTTTTGATATGGTAAGTTGGGACTACCTGGAGGATGTGATGAAACAAATAGACATGCTATAGTGTTGGATAAGGTGGATTAAGGAATGCCTTGAATCACACTTTGCTTTTGTGCTAGTGAATGACAACCCTAATCTTGAATACTACCCACAAAAAGGTCACAAGCAGGGAGATCCCCTCTCACCACTCTTATTCCTCTTAGTAGATGAAGGTTTATCACCAATGATAAGAAAAGTTGAAACTCTACAGTCAATCACACCATTGGAAATAGGCAAATACAAGGTGAAGCTCTCCCATCTACAATTCGCTGACAACACAATGTTTTTCAGCCAAGCCTCATGGGAAAATGTAAAGGAGTTAAAGGCCTTGCTCCACAATTTTGAACTACTCTCAAGGATGAGAATTAATTTCAACAAAAGTCAGCTAATGGGGGTAAACATTGTACAAGACATGGCAACTTTCTTCCATTGTAAAACAGGAGAGATACCATTAAGATATCTTTGCTTGGATGTGCAAATCCATGAAAGGCAACAACCTGGAAAACCATTTTTGGTTCAACAAGGTACTTGGAGCATGGAAAAACAAGAATTTGTCAATTGAAGGTAAAATAATGCTCATTAACTCAGTGTTAGCTGCCCTGCCATCGTATTACTTTGTCTACTTCAAAGCTCCTAAAGCCGTTATTCATAAATTAGAATCCGCACAGAGAATTTTTTTTGGGGAAGCACTCCAGAGCACAAAAATATGTGTTGGATACAGTGGAAAAGGTTATGTCTCCAAAAGGGGGGGTAGGTATAACGAATCTAGAAGCTTTAACAAAGTCATGTTAGAGAAAGGGGGTAGAATCCTCGGACAGAAATAGGAACTGTGGAAGGATATCCTGAGATCAAAATATGGGGTACAAGGAAGACTAATAGTAAGGGGACTGAGAGAAATTATAAAGGAAAGTGGACAGAGGTTAGTGTGAAGGGGTAGAAGAAGAGGGCGGCATACGCATCTGGAAGTTGGTTAGATTTACAAAACACCCCTAGAGGAAACGCGTTCAAGGATAGAATGATTGTTGAGGCGGGTAATGGGACTAAAATAAAATTCTGGGAGGATAGATAGTTGGGAAACACCACTCTAGCAGATAGATTTTCAAGGTTATTCGGAGATGATATTTTAAGATAAAAATATGTAACAAAACATGGGGAATGGATGGATGGGGTATGGAACTGGAAGTGGGAGTGGAGTAGATCGTTAAATGAGAGGGATGTAAGGGATTTTATAGAACTAACAAAGTTTCTACAGGTTATTCAAACTCAGGAGCATATCCAGGATAGATATAAGCAATTTGGAAGCCATTAAGGAAACTACATGGTCAGGGAAACATATAAAGAAATCTTGAAGGAACTTCTAGTGCTGTACACGGAAGAAGACGAGGACAACTCAAGCAAATATGGTGAAGTTTCATCCCAAAGAAACCTCAATCATTGTGCGGCGTCTACTACAAAAGGGATTACCGACCAAGCAAAACTTACAAAGTAGGGGAGTAATCCAGTAGATCAAATAACTGATGGTATGTTATGCAAAGATGAAAATGAACAACGCCTCTTCTATGAATGAAAGCATAATGTGGGACAAGATATTAAAATGTCTCAGGTATCCGGATGATGCTACATAGATAATAGGTTTTGAAGGTTTCATGCTTTTGAAATCATCAGGATTGAACATGAACTGCTGGAAATGCGTCTGGATGAAAATGACACGGAACCTATGAAACATGCAAAACCAAGTGCATTTTAACAATGTTGATGTTAACATTGATGAACCTGGTGCATAAATTTCAAATGTCATGTTGGAAGTGGTTAAGATTTAGAAGAAAAAATCATACTTTTGTCTACTCACTCATAGATTGGATTCTTAACCCAATCGAATGCATACGTGGTGACTGTAATTAGGTTTTGGGTGCTTTGCACAAGGAATTAAACAAAAGTAGACCTTTATAAATTTGTACCTTTTTTTTATCTATAATAATTTTGGCTTATCAAAAAAGAAGTTGTCTATCTTATAACTACCCAATCCTTCATAGCATTTATCCAACACAATGTGCGCCAAAAATGGTATTCTTTTATTCTCATAATAATTTTGATTTTATTAGATGGCAATCATAAAAAAGATGGAATGGGGTTCCATGGCAATATTAATAGACTTTAGTGTCGCAATTATCCTAGAATTGAGATACTTATCTCTATCACTTATTTTGTAAAACTCAAGCCTACGTACGTGTGAAAGTTAAGAGGTGTGATGATTGAAAATCGATTTTCTGTTAGAAAATTATCTGTACAATACAATCATTCTTCATTCTTCTGCAATGGCATTAGTCAAAATAGAGATAAAAGCAACGCAAACAACTCAATTGAACTATGTGGACTTTTTGTGTATGCCGGAAACAAAAAAGATATCGGTGAACCAATTTTTAATTCACCAAATGTGGAATCACTCTGACTTTGCGTGGGCATATAGCCCTTCCCAAGGTACGTCAGGAGGCTTGATATATGTTTGGTCTGAAACACATTTTGTAGCAACGATCATTACAGCCCTTCCTCATATTTTGATTATTGAGGGAACTTGGCTACCTAGCCAAGCGAATATTATGTTACTCAATATTTATGTTCCAAGTGAGGGTGCCTTGGAAAAGCCAATTTTATGGCAAGAGGCAAGAGCTCTCTAGGATATTAGGTGATTTTGGGAACAGATCCATATGTATAATGGGCGACTTCAACACCGTCCGAATGGCTGATGAACATATGAACTTTCAGGGTCCCCCCACTATTGATATGAGAAACTTCAATGATTTCATTTTGCAAAATGAACTTATAGATCCACCGCTTCAGCGCTTCTCTTATACGTGGCTGAATGGGCGAGGCACTAGCGCGAGTCGCATGGATCGTTTTCTTTTTTCCTCCTCATGGGACACGCTTTGGCAAAATTTGTTGGAAACGGCGTTAGAAAGAACAATTGCGGACCACCGTCCAATTTTATTACACCACTTGGTAGGTAGTTGGGTCCCAAAGTCCTTCACGACGTTGGACTGTTGGGACTCCCATCCAGATTTCTTCTCTTTTGTACAACAAACTTGGACGGATATGTTGTACTAAAGGTATTTGGCACGATCAATCGCCAACTTTATGGTTGGAGAATGGTATGACTCGGAGGGAGAAGCTCGTGCTCTGACAGATGAAGAAATTAATGACCAAAAGTCTGCTATTGGTCATCTCAATACGGCATGCCATAGAAAAAAAAATCCCTTTTGCAACAAAAATCTCGATCAAAATGGAACCGAGATGGGGATGGCAATACAAGTTATTTTTACACGTGCGTTTGGAAGCATAGACAAAGAAATAATATCAATGGTTTATTCTTCGATATGGTGTGGACAGATTTGATTCCGGAAATCAAGCAAGGTATTTCAAATTACTTCTTTCTACATTTTGCATAATCACAATTCACACATAGACCGCCCTCATATCGTTTTGGAATATGAGCATCAATTGTCTGCTGAGGATAATCAAATGCTTATTTCACCGTTCTTGGAGTCTGAAATATTTGATACATTATGGTCATGCTCGGGGAGAAAGAGTCTGGGTCCTGATGGAATAAACTTTAAATTACTACAAACACATTGGGAGACAATGAAAAAAGCATATATTGATTTTCTAAAGGAATTTTATTATTCGGGCCAATTATTTCGTGGAATAAATGCAACATCTATAGTCTTGGCATCAAAAGTTTCTTCTCCATCAGAATTGAACCACTATCGCCCTATATCTTTGATAGGTAGCGCATACAAGCTCCTTTCAAAATTGCTCGCCAACCGTCTGAGGAAGGTAATTGGTAAAATTATATCTGCTGAACAATTAGCCTTCATTAAGGTCGTCAAATACAAGACGCTAGTGAATTACTTCACCATGTGCAAAAAACAAAAGAGACGGTTGTGTTCTTAAAGGTAGATTTTGCGAAAGCTTTTGACTCGGTGAACTGGTCATTTATTGTGCAAATGATGTGAAAAATGGGTTTTTGTGAGCAATGGATTGGATGGATAAAAACTTGTATATCCTCTGCAAATGGCTCGGTTATGATTAATGAATCCACTTCTGGCATATTTAACTTTGAGTGAGGCTTGAGACAGGGTGACCCCCTATCCTCGTTCTTGTTCGTCATTGCTACTGAAGGTTTAAATTTATTAATGAAGAGGGCGGTTGAGCAAAATTGTCTGAAGGGTATTCGATGCGGCGAAAAAATATATACATATTCCCTATATGCCGATGATACCTT
>JAOWBN010222690.1:0-13110 GCA_028565015.1 Pinguicula moranensis | reverse complement strand
CGTCCTCCTCCATCCTCCCAAGTAACCACTCGTTACTCTCATCAATTTCACTTAGAAGAATAGGATCAGTTTGGTCGGTTATATTGAAAATCTGCCTAAGTACTCTATTATACTTCACAAATACCAAGTCATTCAATTGTCCTTGTGCTAGACGATTCCTCTTTTTGCTATGAACCTAAGAATAAACAAAATAAATATGGGAGTTAGACATGCATTAATTAGTTAAAAAAATATAGGCAGAAGAATGTCATTGATTTATACTAGGAGTTAGGATTGCTTACATGTTGAAAAATACTCCAATTCCTTTCACAGCCAGTGGCACTACAAGTGAGGCTCAACACTTCAATTGCAAATTTTGGAAATTAGGCGTAGCAGCCCCATAATTTTTCCACAATTTAGTTAAAAATAACATGAAATTAAACTATTTAACATATCATATATTGATATATCAATCAAATAAATGCTTTAATGAAAAAGTGATTGTTAATTACCTGGTGCCATTTCAGTTCTGTGTCTAATAGCCAAAGGTTTTGAAAAAATACTGACAGCGTCCCGATACAAAGGCATTTCACTTGTCTATATCTTGTCTTGAATACTTGGATCGGGATTCAACTTCTGAATACAATCTAATAGCCCGTCCATGACCCACTACACATTCATTCAAACCTTGTACATCGGCATAAAAGATTGTTGAATTTAGATAATGATTAGCTGCATGTAATGGTTGATGCAACTGATCATTCCACCTAATATCAATGATTTCAAATACCCTCATATATTTTTCTTCATTTTCATTGAATGTATTGGAAATGGCTTCTTTACACCTGTTCATAGCCTCATAAATATAACCCATAGCAGGCTTACGTTCAGCATCGGCCATTCTCAGCACCCTCACAATAGGACATGTCAACTTGAGAGTATACATGACATGCCTCCAATAGATATCACTCAACACAGTGGTAGTCGTCTGCTTACCATCTTCATCTTTATACCAAGTGCTCTTAGTCCATTCATCACTAGTGAACATTTTTCTCATATTAGACTTCTGCATATGGATGGACTTCAAGGTGATGAAGGATGTGGCAAATCTAGTCATAGCAGGCCTAAGCAACTCCCTCTTACCAGAATACCTTCTCATCATATTCAACACACCCATTCAGTTGTAGATATAACCTGTCAAGCTTATAGATTTTTTTATTACACTCCACACAACAGGTATCTTATCTATATCTTCAAGCGTCAAATCAATGCAGTGTGCTACACATGGAGACAAAACCAAGTTGGGATTCTTCACTTGAAACATCCGTCCAGCTTTCTTGTAACTGCTTGCATTATCTGTGCAATTTTGATTACATTTTGTTCTCCAACATAATCTACCATCTCTTCGAGCATTACCAAGAAGGCATTTGCATCTTTCACAATCTTTGACACATCTGTAGATTTGATGAAAATTGAAACTTTAGGCGAGTTCAATAAAAAGTTTACGATATCTCTATAGGAAACTGAGTCACGCCATCCATGAGATATAATTGAGCACCCATAAATAGCCCACGCCACTTTATGGCTCTCTAAATCTGTCATCACATCTTTAACTTCTTTTTTGAGAAAAGGTTCTCTCAACTCATGATAACTTGGTGGTTTCATGCCTGGCTCAAACTACCCAGTTACTTCGACAATAATCTTAAAACTATCATAGTTTGCTACATTAAAAGGAATTTCATTATCATAAAACCATTTAGCCTAGCAGGTGAAAGCTTTTTCCCGTAATTCCTTTTTGCGAATTTCATTTATTGTTTGTTGTTTTCCCTTACTCAACTTTCTTACTTCGATAACTTTTGCTGGATACGGATTGAAGTACACATCCATATGACCTTTTGTTCTAGGCCTTGTTAATTGAGTTGGCGTACGACTTGTTCCTTTTTTTTGCTAACAGAGAGACATCTTCCAACTCCTCTTCCTCTCCTTCCCCAAAGTACGAACTCTCGAAATTTGTTATCGTTGATGAAGACATCAACATTTGATCTGTTTTAGCATCCTCCTTTTTCTGCATAAACTCCATAACTTCATCCCACATGTGTTGGGAATTTAAGACATTTTGTTACATTTTTAAACCCACCTATCAAGTGTTCCTTCACCCTTCGAACTCCTCCTTTCGTCACCTTATCATATAAGTTACACTTAAAGTCATATCTATTTTTTAGATCTACTATTATTGTATATTTTCTTGCTGTGTCTTGCGCCATCTACCAAAAAAACAAATTCATGTAATAGAGCTTATTAACTGCATATTTATGTATAGAATACCTCATGTAAGAAAAGTTGTAATAAAAAAACATATTCATGTAATATTGTATGGAATACTTCGGATAAGAAAGGTTGTAATTAAAAAAAAATCATGTAATAAAATAAATTCATGTAATAGAACATACATTTAATCTAATTACAGATAAATTCATGACATATAATCAGGTCAGGTACATGTCTACCACTAATAAATTCATGTAATAAAATAATCAAACTCCAGGGTTATTTTCTTCTCGGGACCTTTTACCCTTTTTCCTCATGTGGGAGTTAGAATAAATTCTCGTTTATCTACTTGTATCCATGTAGGGAGGAAAAAATGTTTGTACTAAGCTATAAAGTTTAATTTGTCTATCTGTGGGGGGTTCCATTTTTCTTTTAATTGGAGTTCTGGGTATTGGTTTCTATAGTTCTACTAAACCAACCTTCATTTTTGAAATAGTAGCCAACAGTCCTATCCTGCGGTCTTCGAATTCTATCATATATTGAATTTTTTATTGCTTTTGTTGTCAATTTTCCAATGATATCACTAGATACGTGGTTAGTGGTTAGTGGTTAGTGGTTAGTGGTTAGTGGTTAGTGGTTAGATAAATTCATGGCATGTATATATCTGCAATAATAAATTCATGTAATAAAATAATCAAACTCGTGCTTTTTCATGTGGTAGTGTTCCCAGGGCATTAGAAATGATAAATGTCAATCAACCAACTCAAATAATAAAAAACGGATTAAGGGAAATACAAAATTTGTAAACAAATATACATCTACAGATAAACAACCGGTGGGAGAAGGAGATGCGCCAGACCAGACACTTCCTCTAGCTGCTGTAAAGATTTTCAGCCTCTCGGAGATACGCCAGACTCTTCCTCAACCTTTTCTAGCTGATGTCTCTTCCTCGCGGCTTTTCTATTATACATGTAAAGATTTTTCAGCAAAGACCCAGACACTTCCGCATGCCCTTTAGGTGTAAAGATTTTTCAGAAAACTTTTGCAGATGAGCGTCGCCTCTTATTGTTACAGATTTGAAAAATTAGGTTAGAAATCTACAAATCTGCAAATTAGGAGACAAATCTGGTAAGTTTGGCCAACATTTTCCTTCTCAGACCAATATTTCATGTTTTCTTTAATTCTTTAGCGCTCCGGCGCGCCCCCTTTTGCCCCCTACGCTCCCCAGCAGTTTGAGGGCAACCCCGCGAGCGCCTTATGTGCCCCAGGTCTGGGCGCGCCCCAGACAACACTGCCAAAGACACGGGGGAAAATAGGAAAGAGCACACTACAAGGCTTAAGGACATGAAGAGGGACCTTGCCTTGGAGTACACGACTAGGAGTACGATTAATAAGATAGGTAGCAGTGAGGACAATCATGTGTTAGAAAGTCTTAGAAACACCCATACCATGCACGAGACACGAAACAACAAACATAATATGACAATTCTTACGTTCCGCCACATCATTCTGTTGAGGTGTGTAAGGGCAAGTAAGTTGTTGAAAAATATCACATTGGTTAATTTCCGATTTGTTAGTATTTTATCATAAGTCTAGCAACGTGCTATTTCATAATAAGTGTAACATATATAAGCCTGAGGGCTCATTTGAAATAGATAAGATTTTTATTCTCATTTACAATTTGGTATCAGAGCCTAAAAGAAAAACCCTAGTTCTCACCCACTGTCACCAAAAAATGCCACCGCAGGATCTTGGTTCTCATCGTATCTCCGTGCGCGATTTTGCGAACCCATATCTATCTTAAGGATTATCTTGAATTGATATGTAGCTTGCCAGTATGATGATTTTTTTGCACCGAAGTGCATCAAGAATTCCATTCCAACCATTTAACCGAGTCCAATAAACAGTTCTTGATAAAATAGTGATGCCTTGAATTGTCGTGATACCTGGGCGCAACTACTCGAATTTGCGCACTCAACCTTGACTTTGACAGCTTTCTACTATCCCTACATTGAACAACTTCCTTCCCTCTCCCTACGTTGATTAAGCATCTCCTCAATTGCCGCCATGGATGTCGGACGAGGAACGCAGTGTTGTTTGGGGCATGGAGCACACCGGGGTGATCGGCTAAAAAATGGGGGGCGGGCAACAAGGCGATAGGGTGGGCATGAAGTGAACCTAGGTACGAGCTATATGATGATCAGATCTTTGAATGTTGCCAATGAATATGTTTGAGGCCCAAGATGCATTTAGAGGATAGCATGATTAATCCAAAAGATTCCTAATCCCCGAAGGAGTCCTAACCTCGGAGGGAGTCCTATATCAATAAGAAAACCTAATCCAACAAGAGTCCTAATCCAACAAGGAGTCCTAACCCTGGAGGGAGTCCTAGCTCAACAAAGCGTTCTAACTCGGCAAGGAATCCTATTTCAACAAGGAGTCCTAATCTAACAAAGAGTCCTAGACGAATAAGGAGTCTAAACCTGATATATGGGACGAACACAAGAATGATGGCTAAGAAGTTCAAGGAGGCCCTAAATGGATTCATCAATGAGATATGAGCTACATCCACTACATTTGATGCATTTGAGTCCCACGGACCAAATGAAATAAATGGGCCCTATGGCCCATGGAAGCCCATCAACTTGGTCCAAATACAAGTAAAATAAGAGGGGCCACAACCCCCCGAGCCCAAATGAATCCTATGCCATTTGGAAATAAAGATGAGCAAGATAGAGACAAAGAGCCTTTGAATAAGATGAAGATGAAACAAGATGGAGACGAGGAGCATTTAGATAAGGAAACTTACAAATCCAAGCTTATCCAAACACCTTTACATAAAGTTATTTCTTTCTAGTGTTTATCTAAAAGAGTTCGAGTTTGAGTATGTAATTTACGGCCTAGATTTTGACCCCTTCACCTATAAATAGAGGGGCCTAAACCATTGAATATAATCAATAAGTTTTTATGAACTTTTTACATTTTTACGTATTTGAGATATTGTATTCTCTTTTGGTTTTAACTTTCTTCGACTTATCTTTTGTTTTCAAGTTAAGTGGTATTATTTTAAAGAATTTATCCTTAATTATTGGTTGATACATTGGTTATCTCCGGGGAGTTATTTGGTGGCATTCTCGGTTACAATTTTTCGTGACTTCTCGTCGGCTGACACAAGTTTTCTTCAAGCAAAAGCACAACAAATTCGTCTATTTTAGATCTTGTTTTTGAATATTAAATTGGTGTGAGATTTTGCCACAAGTTCGGTAAGGATTCATATCAATGCGCCCCACAAATCAGGGCGCACTAACTTTCAAATTTTCAGAAAATAAATATAAACATACTTCATTTATATAACTATCCATCTATATAAACAACTCATTTATACAGAATAAAATATTCAAACTTCATAAATAGAATTTTAAAAATGAAAATACAATCTTAGGATCTCTTAATCATACACCTAGCAAAGTATTTATCATTATAAACAATAATATAAAGAAAATATAAAAATATTTACTAATATTAAGCAAAAAAAAGAAAAGAATACAGCCCCTCACTAGATATGGCGAGATGGGATCTACTCTGATAAGAAGGATTGGACACAATTCCTTTGACCTTTTCCTCTCTCCGAAAAGGTCCAATCCAACTTCAATCCTACTCCTTCTCGCACGAAAACCTAAAAGTTAGTGGAAGGGACGAGAAAAGATAGAAGTTTCTACAGAGCGATAAGAAGGAGAGAAAACATCGAAAGCTTGAAATTTTAGCGCGCCCCATCAGTGGCGCTCAATTTTGCTTCTCCTCGCCCCGCGTGAGGTGCACGCCCCTGGGGTGTCGCCTGCCCCAGCCGTCCGGTGGAGACAGCCTTAAGCACCCCACGCCTGGGTGCTCCCGCCCCAGACAATACTGGAGGAGCATCAGTTCGAGTCTAACGTTGACGCTGGAGCGTCCAAGACCTATCCCTAGCAGGCAGGTACTATTCGTAAAAAAGGTTACCTTGTCAAAATATGTCCAAACGATGCATGGCCATACCTGGAAGGAGAAAAGGTGAGGTCGTGAGTCGTGACCGAGAGGGAGGGAAAAAACAAAGAGAAAGGACGAATAAAACGGAGGGAAATAGAAAGAAAAGGAAAAAAAACAGGATAAAGAAAAAGAAAAAAAACATGAAAAAACAAACAATCATGCTTTTTGAATGAATTGTGTGTTGTTATTGATGGTTGTGGATTATACTGATTGTTTGATTGTTGATGAGTTGTGGCCACTTGCCTTTTGTTGGATATTAATATGTTGATGTGTTAGATTGTGGATGGTGGATTTGTTGGATTGGATTAGCCGTCGGTGAGTTGTGAATTAGAGACTCCTTGAGTTGTTGAGTGTGGAGTAATTGTGTGGATGATGGAAGGAAAAGATAAAAATGTGGTGGATGAAAGATTTGGGGCTTTGAGTAAGTTGAAGGTCTTAGTTGAGATCATTCAAGGAATGAGTGCCCCAACTAAGACCACTAGCTCCATTGTTGTATGAGGGTAGACTCGCAGTTGCTTTTATTGTGGTTCGAGGTGCTCCAGAGGAAGTTGAATGCAGTAGGAGTGGGAGAATAGACTCAGACCCTTGCCTTTTTTCCCACTCCTGGACTACTAAAGTGAATTATTGACTCTGGGGCATTAACACATGTGACGGGTAATGCCGTGGTGTTCTCCTTCTACACTCGCCTAGTAGCTCCATCGAGTGTTAAAACAGTTTATGATACAAATCAGTCGGTGGACGGTAAGGGTACAGTGAGATGTACCGACACTGACTTTGTCCAAAGTCCTTCATGCTCTTTCTTTCCGTGTAAATCTTGTGTATAAATATCATTATTTACCAACTAAACTGCAGTATTTTGTTTGATATTCTCCGAGAGAAGAGGACGAGCATGATTCTAGGGACAGGAATATGATGTAGTGGCTTGTGGTATATGGATTGAAAGGGAATGAACTCAACCCTCTCATCCCTGGTTGAGAAATCTGGAGAAGACAAAAGAAGTGTGGAGAATTTGGTGTTACTTCATCATAGGCGGTTGGGGCACTCTTCCTTATTCACTTTGAATCGAGTATATCCCTACCTATTTGCAGAGATTGATAAAGATTAACTTTCTTGTGATGCTTGTGAATTGGGTAAGCACGCCAGGAACTCGTATGTCAGTTCTGGTAGCAGGAGCTCCTTTGCCAAAGTAGGTGTGTTCTGATGTCTGGAGTAGAGGTCCCTATTTCAGGTTTGGAAAGGCTCAAAGGAAAACGTTCTTCCTTTGAGAACCTTCGGTTGTGTGTGCTTTGTACAGGCTAATAGATCGGGGGTAGGAAAACTTGATCTGAGGGCTATCAAGTTTTTTGGTGGGGTACTCCGCCACTCAGAAATGATATGTTTGTTGGAGACTAAATGAGAGGAGACTGTGAGCATGGAGTATCCTCATTCTTTGATATCTCACCAGATCCAAGATACGGCGAGAGGGGGGAGAGTAGCATTGATGGTGGTGAGACACAGATTGTGAGAGTTGGGGACATTTCTTGTCCTTGTCCGGTTAGTGAGCCACATACCATCGAACCGGTTGTTGAGGTGTTGACTGATGAGGACGTGGGTGAGAGTCCAGTTGTACAGGTGTTGACTGATGAGGACGTGAGTAAGAGTTTGATTGTGGAGGTGTTGACTGATGAGGAGGTAAGTGAGTTCAGTTGTGGAGGTGTTGATTGATGAGGAGGTGAGTGAGAGAAAGACTCAGGATCAAGGGGAGCTGATAGTGTGCACAAGGAGGAGGCAGGAGACTAGAGAGTCGATGGCGTCTGTCCCATGTTCTTACCTGCCTCGACTTCGAAAACATCTTCACCTGTACCATATGCCATGGACCACCAAAATTCGTCACATGATATTGTTCATTTACCTATTCTTTCCACTCCCCAACCGGTAAGGAGAACTGCTTACAACAATGCAGGGGTCCCACCTGACCTATATGGGTTCCCACATAATATTTCATTCACTATATCACCCAAGTATGGAGCAATCATTGCATCTTGGACATTGTCTCTCTTCTAAGTGTTGACAAGTTGCAAAGTAAGACCCAAAGTGGAATGTTTTCATGATAGAAGAACTTGAGGCTCTTGTAAAGAATAAAATCTGGCAGCCGGTGCCACTACCACTGGGCAAAAAGGCGGTTGGATGCAAATGGTTTTTACTGTGAAGCAGAACCAGGAGGGCAAAATTGAGTGCTACAAGGCACGATTGGTGGCGAAGAGGTATAGTTCGGTCTATGACACTAATTATAATGAAAACTTTGCACCAGTGGAAAAAATGACATCGTCAGGACCCTGGTCTCTATAGCAGCAAATGACGGGTGGAAATTATATCAACTTGACGTAAAAAAATGCATTTCTTCATAGTGACTTGTTGAAAGAAGTGTACATGGAGATTCAACAGTGCTTTGGCACCAGTCAAATGGCTGGTAAGGTTTGTAGGCTCAAAAAGTCATATGGATTGAAGCAATCTCCTCAAGCTTGATTTGATAGGTTCAGGAAAGCTGTACTTGGTATGAATTATCAACAGATCAATATCGACCATACTGTATTTTACAGAAGAGATGGGGGTCATGTCATGATGCTAGCAATGTATGTAGATGACAAGATTATCACTAGTGATAATGAGGATTAGATCGTAAAGCTGAAGATGGAACTTGGAAAAGAGTTTGAGAAGAAGATTTGGGGCAGCTGCAATACTTCCTTGGAATTGAAGTGGCTCGTGGTCCAAAGGGGATTATTTTGTCCCAAAGAAAGTAAGTTCTAGAGTTGCTCCAGGAGACAGGTGTGTTGAGTCGTAAGCCTGCTATTATGTCGATCAGAGGTCAAAGCTGAGTGCAGAGGCTGGTGAATCATTTGACAGAAAGACATATCAGATATTGGCGGGCTGGTTGATATATTTGAGCCATACCCAACCAGATATATCCTTTGTTGTGAGTGTTGTGAGCATGTACATGCATGATCCTAGGAACGGTGTCATGGATGCAATGTATCAAATACTTAGGTATCTAAAAATGAACCTGGAAGGGGCTGATCTTTTGAAAGAACCGACATCTAAGAGGGCTACTGAGATAATATTTCTATGCTCATTTACGATTCAATCTGAATTCATCTGATATATATTCCCGATCATTATCAGACCGAATATTACGCACAACAATATGAAATTGGGTTTCAATCATTTGCAAGAAAATGATAAAAAAAAAAAACCTCGGATATTTTCTTTATCAGATAAACCCAAGTGCAATGCGTATAGTCATCAATAAATGTGACAATAATGATCCTATGAGAAAGTTGTGACATGTATCATAATGAATAAGATCAAAAGCACTAGGTGCTCGGTGTATGCGAGGAATGTAAGAAGTATAGGTATGTTTAGACAATTCACATACCACACAGTGAAAGTGAAAATCCTTGCAAGCTTTATTTAAAGAAGAAAATAACTAACATAAATACTAAAAGTTTGCGTGTCTGAGACGAGCATGCCACAAATCTATAGTCTATGGGAAAACCATTATTATGTGAGTTTGGCAAAACAAATGGATTAGAAGGTGGTGAAATAGTGGCTTGCAATGAAGAAGACATCCGAGAAAGTAAAGGATCACCAAAGTAGTCCAGTTCGTCACACTCATGCCCCCTGCCAAAAATCTTCCTCAAAACCAAGGTCTACAAATAATAACAATGGGTAGGAACACAACAGCAAAATTATAATCTTTGGTAAAATGAATTGAAAGAAGACTATACGCAAAATTGGGGACATAGCAAACAGATGAGAGTGATGTTAGGAGTCAATTGGTCATCACCCTAAATATAAATATGAATGGAAGACCGATCTGCAATACGAACCGACTAGTCAATGGAGGTAAAGGGGGATGTAAAACTAAAAAGCTCACAGGTCATATGATTATTAGCACCCAAATCCAAAATCCAAGCAGGGTGGGCAATTGACTTACCATGACGAGCAGTAGGAGTACCTGCACCAACAACAGCAGTCGTGGGACCTGAGGATGAGAAAGAAGCATTCAAACCCAAACGGGATTGAAGTTAGACAATCTGGGACTGAAGCTGACTGTAATCAAGAGGAGAGGACATCCTTTCAACAATTGCTTTAGTACGAGGAGCACCTCTACCACGACTTGCACCACAACTAGTTAATCAATTCGGGGTAAACTACTACTTCAATTCTGGATGAATATCGAAGCAACGATCAATAGTATGGTCTGGTGTGCAACAGTGCTGACAATAAGGATGATTACCCCAGGTAAGTTGTCCTGAAGGGGTAGCAAATGCCATCTGATTGGGTATCTACAGGTGAGAGGGCTCAGAAATAGCAGGTGGGGAAAGAAGAAGACGTTGATGCTCATCACCATCGAGGCCTCAAATGAAGAAGGCATAGGAGTGAGATTTAGAATCTGGATGTGAAGGGACTCAAACTAGGAATTCAAGACCATCAAGAATTGATATATATGACAACGATCAAGATGTTTCAACACCACCATCATTCGAAAAATCACTAAGGGGCTCATATTGAGCTAATTCCTCCCAGTGAGGGAAAGTATCTGAAAAAATCAGCAACCCTAAGATAGTCTGTGAAGCCTAATTGATGACCTGATGGAGTTCAAAAATTCAAGAGTCATTGCACACATGAGCATACATCTAATTAAGGTCGGCCCAAAGTCCAAAGACAATTTTATGGTATATAAACATGTTATAGACCTATTCTTCCATGGAATTAAACATTCACCCCAAAATCATACAATTATCAGTATACCATTCCTTATATTTAATATCGGATTCGGCTGAAGGCTTCTTATCGCCAAGGAGCCATCCAATCTTACGTTTGCCTCTGAGAAATAACTTAAGCGAGTTAGATCGTGCATTGAAGTTCTTCCCGTTCAACAATACACTAGTAACACGCTGCACTGATGTGTTGTGTGCGAGAGAGATGTCGATGGAAGAAGCAAAAGGCTTCTGAGTATTCCCATAATATCACACAAAGAAAATTAATGCAGAAAAAGCGATAAGAACTTATGGTTGGTGGACCACAACAAGCACACGCAATTTGCCAGATAACAGTGGCGAATTATACTAGTGAAGATCGGACACTCAGTCACCCAAGGACAAATAATGAGAGAACGGAGGTTTTTAATTCATCACAGAAGAGCCCACAAATTCTGATCTGCAGCCAGATAAGACAGTGGCGATGGCGGTGGTTGGAGATGGGGATCTGGCGGCGGCAGCTGGTGCGAAGGAGATTTGGCGGCAGCTAAGGATAGGAGGGGGCGGTTTTTGCTTGGGTTAGATTTACTCTGATACCGAAAAGAATTTTGGGAAAGGAATAATTTTTATTATGCTAGTAAGACCATATATATAAGAGTTTAGTACAAATGTAAATAATTAAAACTAAGACAGACTAAGTAAAACCTTAAAAAAGAATAACTATGGGCCCAACCCATATTCCAACAATCAGGTTGTTAGAAATCCCATTATTTCTTTCTAAATCATCTCCCATTAAGATATAGATTAATCCAACCCAACCTAACCTAACCTCCGTTAAACAAAATGAAGTAGACGTGAATTTGATGAATTTCAATATTATATGTTGGATATTGGTAATGCCTTCTCCTAGCCTTATTCAAAGTCCTCTTGATTTCATCATGTAAATAAAGATCCCAGCATGACCAGCTTCACAGATCTACGGGACTTCTCTATTGATGATAAACCAATTACCAGAGAACAGAAAGCTTTAATCTACAATCTGTTGCAGGCAACATGACTGATATCATTTGCCACCATATGTTTGGATAGATATGAGCAACCACAATGATTATTGAAAGAAAAAAAAATACTCCTCTTGCCTTCTAGTTATTCTGATTTATTGCAGCAAAGCGAAGGAGAAAATATATGCTGGAGGATTCCGCGGGTTCCGGCCCGCTCGCGATTTTTATTTGTTTATTTGTTTATAGACATGTACTTTCTCGGAATCCGCAGATTCCGCATCCGCCCGTCTATGAAATTTTCGCATAATTCACGAATTCCGCATCCGCCCGCAAAATTTCACGGAGTGGGCGAGTATGGAACAATATCCTTCGCGGTGGATGTGGAACCGATTCCTTCGCAAGCGGAACGCCGAATGAGCTGTTCCGGTTCCGCCTGCTCCGCTGCCCACCCCTAGTATACATACTCGATTAATTAATAAAATACCAAAATATTTTACAAAATTTTTTATAGAAGAAATTAAATTACAAAAATTTTGACCTCTATTACGAAAATACCAAAATAGTTTATAGAAGAAATTAAATTAAATTAAATTAAATTAGGTAAAGTAAAACATAAATCCTAGTTTAGTGCACATGATAAGAGGTAAAGGCGGAGTAACTGGATCTGGTCAGTATGCAGCTCCACTAAGATAGAAGGAGAAAGAGGTTCAACAATATTATAAAAAGATGAATTATCACCTGCCCAAGATAAGTAAGACGATTTGCACAAAAGTTAGCTCCATGATATACATGTCAAACTTACAAAGAGAAGTAGATTTACAAGGATAAGATGTTCTACCACGAAAGTTAATAGTGCCAAGGGGGGCGTGTCATTATTGAATCGGTTGACCATAAACAAAGAATATGTTTCAAAGATAATGCAATTTAGATAGAAAAAGGTAGCAAAGAGTCACTAAAAAAAGTATCATAGAGAGAAAGTTATGAATATCTTTGACACCAAAGAGATGATCGACATTACTGTAACTCGAATTGTCACGACCCCCCCAACTATGAATGTTTTTAGCCCTGCCTTTTCTATTTCTATCTTCACTTTCACTAGCATT
>JAOWBN010222668.1:0-13111 GCA_028565015.1 Pinguicula moranensis | reverse complement strand
GGAGAGGAGGTTAACGGGAAATGAAGGAGCATGCAAAACTTTGGACAAAGTTAAAGTGTTGGTACAATGCACTGTACCCTTACCCACTACTGGCCGATCAGTATCATCGGTTGTCTTAACACTCAACGGATTTGCTAAACGAGTATAGGAGCTGAACTCCCTAGCAGCACCCGTCACGTATCCAGAAGCTCCAGAGTCAATGATCCATTATGGCGAGCTAACAGTAGGAAAGGATGCCAGAGCTAGTGAATCATACATATCTGTGAAACCTGAGGCCAAAGCAACGTTACCAGAGAAGTCAGATGAGGAAGGTCTATTAGTGCCTATCCTCACGCTTTTGAGTTTCCTTTGGAATACGTCAAAGAATGCTCGATCCTCTTCAACGGTCACAGTACTCCTCATATTCTCCTCTTCAACAGCATCCACCATCAAGTTGGTGCGATAGCCTCTTTAGCCACCACCCCTAAAATCACCTCTCCTACTTCCACGAGCTCTACCTCTACCTCCAAAATCTCTCTCACGGGACATCTTTGGACAAGACTCCATCAAGTGGCCAACCACCCCACACTGATAACAATTGCGAGTCTTTCCATTGACCCCAATTACCCGAGAACTAGCAGTAGCTAAGGCCTTCAAGCCTAAAACTACACTCGACGTAGAGTGTATCGTCATCTCGCTCTCCACTTGAATCATAGCAGCAATAGCCTCATCCAGTGATGGAATCTTGGCCTGTGACAATAAAACCGATCTCCTCGAGTGAAAGATTGAATTCAGATCCTTCAAGAATTTCATAGTCCTCCCTTTCTCAAAGCGTTGTCGCATCTTGCATTTCGAGTCACTAAAACTAGAAAAGGGGTCATAGTGATCCATCGCAGCCCATAATCGCTTCAGGCCAATAGAATACCCCTTAATAGACTTCTCCGCCTGGACCTCCGCATCAATTTCCAACTGAAGTTAAAATACTCACATCTGGTTTTCGGTTCCGGAGTAGGTGGTCTTCAGACTAGCCCACATCTCACTCACCAAGCTAAGGCCATCAACAGTAGAAGCAATAGATGCAATCATCGAGTTTAGAAATCAGATACATAGCTAAGCATGAGTAACTTTCCACTCCGTAGTGGAAGAGATATCACTCCTCGACTCACACTCCCTCAGGAAGCCGTCCAGGCTCCTCCCCACTAAGATTGTCTCAATTCTGCGAGACCAGCTAAGATACGTGGACGATCCATCAAGTTTCAAATCGATTGGTGGAAGATCAAGCTTGACCGGAGCAGCGGCAGGGACAACGGCCAAGGTTGAGGCATTCGCTCCCTGTATGAGCCCAACCAAGGCTCTGAGCACCTCAGGACTTCCAATCCTTGTTTAACCCACTGTCGTCTGTCCCTGGCATTTCACACACAGTAGCTCCAATCACAGGTTATTACAATAAAAACACAACTCACATAACACGATCCTCCACATTCACACGACAATCCACATGTCTCAACACCCCACCATCAATACGTAATCCAAAAACAACATCAATAATGCCTAATTGGATTCCCAAGTTTAGGCAAATACGATAAATCCAATCAAATAATTCACCATATCCGATAAAACACCAATATACATTAAATGGCACGAAATTAATCAAAACCGATTAGACAGCTTCGACGAGCAAACCAAGACAAAGATTCTATCTCCGAGCTCTGGCAGTGGCACGTGACGTCCACGCGTGGTGTGCGGCCTATGTGCAGAAAGCTCTCCTTGAGGCAATCGCAACGGCGGTGGTTTCCGATGATTCCGATGCCGGACACACCCAAAAATGGCAGAAGACCGCTGCAGGTTGCATTTTCCGGTGATGGCATGTGCCGGCGCGTGGTGGCCAGAAACCATTGGGTGTTGAGAAGATCTGATACAGGAGGAAATGGGCTACATTTTATTACCGTTTCCACTGGCAGAGGAGTAGCAACAATTCCAGAATTAGGGCGGAAGTGGTGGAGACAAAATGTGTATTAGGGTTTGAAAACTTGCTCTGATACCAAATTGTAAAATGGAAAATGGGAAACACTTCTATTATTGAATCTTCTTAACTTGTATCTTGTGTCATTACAACTCATATTTATAGTACGAAACTTACGTACAACTTAGATAATAAATGAGGCGTGAATGTTTGTCTGTTGGATGTGGCGTGATTGTCTGCCATGCTAAACTTTACTCCTTGCTGGATGAGGCATGCTTTTTGACTTTTGTGTCATATTCATTGTTACAACAGAATGCATCAACTCAAAGCCACCGGAGCTCCTACTAACTGAACTGTCATGCGAGCTCCTGGTGTGCTTACCCAATTCACAAGTATCTCAAAAAAGTCTGTCTTTATCAACCTCTGTAAACAAGTGGGGATATAATCGACTCAAAGTTAAGAAGGAAGGGTGACCCAACCATCTATGACGAAGTAACAATAAGTTCTACGCACTCCTTCTGTCTCCAGATTTCTTAACTAAGATGAGAAGGCTAAGTCCATGCCCTTTTAATCTATGTACCACAAGTCGTTCACCATATCCCACTACCAATAATCCTGCCCGTCCTCTTATCTTAGAAGATCACTTTTGGAATATCAAACAACACAGTGCAGTTTAGTTGGCGAATAATGGCACTTATAAACAAAAGGTTTACAGGAAAAGAAGAAGCATGCAAAACTTTGAATAAAGTCAAAATATTGGTACATTTCACTATACCCTTACCAACAACAAGCTGATCTATACCATCAACTATTTTAACATGCGATGGAGTTGCCAGGCGAGTATAGGAGCAGACCTCCCTAGCATTATCCGTTACATGTATAGATGCCCCAAAGTCAATGATTCACTCTGGTGATTCAGCTTTGGGAAAAAGATAAAGGTCCCGAGTCTCATCTCCCACTCCTACTGCCCTCAACTTCTTCCGGAGTACCTTGAAGAATGCCCGATCCTTATAAGAAGAAATAGTACTCGCCATAGACTCTTCCGCCTCCTCATCCACCATCAGATTGGTGCAACAGCCTCCTCGTCCACCACATATAGCGCTGCCTCTCTTTCCTTCACGACCACGACCTCTATCTCCAAATTGTCTTCTTCCACCGAACTCTCTCTCTCAGGATAGTCTAAGGTAGGACTGCATCAAGTGATATTTTACTCCACAATGGAAGCAGATGCGACTCTCCCCTTGTACAACAGTGGAGGTAGTGGTCTTAGTCAAGGCATTCATTCCCTATATGAGCCCAACTAAGACCTTCACCCTATCAGGATCGAGCTTACTCTAAGTCTCCAATCCTTTATCCACCACATTCTCTTTTTTTTTTGATAAGTAATCAGAATACTGGGTTTCAGAATCACAGATCAGGGTATACTTTGGGCCTTCGGCCCGTCGACTAATCCCCACAGAGGTGTCAGAGCAGAATTGTATCTAGCGTGATTCGAACCCTGAACCTCACTAGGCAAGCCCTGTGTGTCTACCACATTCTCATACCTTCTTGTCATCTCTGACACACAACAACTCCATTAACTCATTGAGTCTCCAAACCACAACTCATCAACAATATGTCATAATCCACAACTCCCCAATCCAACACAACACAATCAATTTTTTTAATCTACAACATCAATATTCAATATCACTATCAACTCAACAATCAATTTCTCAACCCGCCTAATTGGTTACTCAACTTTAGGCAAACATCATCATCAATTCAAATGCACAATTCTCAACCAATAATACCCACAATCATGTCATCAATTCAATCAAACCCACACGGGTTCAACAAAATCAACACCGCTACCTAGTTTTTTTTCCTTTTTTCTTTTTTTTTCTCTCATTTTTTCTTCTCCTTTCTCTCTTTTTTTCTCTTTTCTTTTTGTCTTTTTTCTATGAAAACATCAGCCACAAATTGTACAGAGATAATGGAATGGTAGAGAACGCGACAGTGAAGAACAGGTGCAACATCGATCTGAATAGGTATGATGGTGAATGGTGATTTCGATAATATATAAAAAGGAAATTCAGGACTAAATAGAAGTTGCTGATAATTATGAGGTTTTGTGGAGTTCTAGTTGATACATTCCGTGGAGGCAAAACAAAATAGCAAAAATCATGAAAATCAAGAAAATGCAATTTCTGAAAATTGTGGGTCCTTTTTTCTCATTCAATGCTCACACTAGAAAAACCCATGGCTGTCTATGAAAACAAACTTATCAGTTCTTATACTCCACTAGTAGTTCCGTTGAGTGTCAATACAACTAATGGTACAAATCTGATTAGTAAGGGTACAGTGCGTTGTACCAACACTTTTACTTTGTCCAAATTCTTGCATGCTCTTTCCTTTTCGGTTAACCTTCTTTCTATAAATGTCATTGTTCACCAACTAAACTGTATTGTTTTATTTTATATTCTTAAGGTGATCCTTTGGGAGAAGAGGACGGGCAGGATACCTGGGACATAGCGTAGTGGCTTGTGGTAAATGGATCGAAAGTGATTGGACTCAACTCTTTCATCCATATTGGAGAGATTTGGAGGAAACAGAAGTGTGGAAGACATAGAATGGAATTTAGGTAAAAGGAATTGTATTGATATTATGAGGGTACATGGGTTTATATAGACTAATACAAGGGTAAAACTAGAAATAACCAAAACAAAATAGAATAATCTAAAACATGGGCTCAGGCCTATAGTCCAACACCCCCCATCAAGTTGGGGTGAAGATATCAACTAGACCAAGCTTGCAAATGGACAACAACAAGAGTCTTGGGCCAATGGACTAGGTGAACATATCAGTTGTCTGATCTTGTGAGGTGACAAACTTTGACGAGATGCTTCTTGATTGAACTTTCTCATGAATAAAGTGAATAACAACCTCAATGTATTTCATTCTCTCATGAAGAACAGAGTCGGAGGACAGTATAATAGCAGACCTATTTGTTTTGGTAATTAAATTGTTTAATAAAAAAAAGTCCAATTAGCCTGCATGATACATCAGAAGTCAGATCATTTACACTGTTCAAAAAATAATGTGGAAGAGTCTGTGATTGGGAATCCCAACTCCTAAAGAATGGAATGAAGCCATAGAATTTAACATGTCCCTTGTATTATAGCTCGGTACTCAGCTTCAATAGAAGACCGGGAGATAATTACTTGTTTCTTACTCTTCCATTAGATAAGGTAATTCTCACGAAAGGTGCCCAAACCTGAAGTAGAGTGAGGATCACTTCTCCATCCTTCAATATAAACATTTGTAAAGCAAGACAGTTCGGACTGAGCTCCTGATTCAAAAAAGAGGCCAAGACCAGGAGATGTTTTTAGATACAAGAGAATATGATAAACTGCATCCAAATGTATCGTCCTCAGTGAGTGCATGAACTAAATTACAACACTAATTGCAAACGCGATATTCGATCTTATGTTTATCAGATATATAAGACGACCCACTAGTCGCTAATACATAGACAAATCTAGCATTAATTCTCCAATATCTACAAAAAAATTCTATGTTGGATACCTAGGAAAGGAGCTAGGCCTACATCTAATCATTCCACTGTCCTGAAAGAGGTCAAGCGTGCACTTTCACTGGGATAAGAAAATACCTCGGCGACACCTAGCCACCTCAATGCCAAGAAAGTACTTAAAGGAGCCCAAATCCTTGATATGGAAAGTCATCCCAAGATGGCATTTTACTTGACCAATACCCTGTGCATCATCTCTAGTAATAATAATATCATCTACATAAACTGAGATAATGATACACGGACCTCAAGAATTACGGCGAGTAAAATAGGTATGATTAGAATGACATCGAGTGAAGCCCAAAGTGAGTACCACATTTCCAAAGCGACCAAACCATGCACGTGGAGATTGCTTCAACCCATAGATAAACTTTCAAAGACGACATATATTCCTTAAACACTCACCCTCAGCCCAAAACTCGGGCGGTGGATCCATGTAGATAGTCTTAAATAAGTCCCCATTTAAAAATGCATTTTTGATATCAAGCTAATACAAAGGTCACGACAGGAAACAACAAGCGAGACAATAAGTCTGACAGTAGTGAGCTTAGCCACAGGTGCAAAAGTTGCCCCAAAATTCTTACCGAGAACCTAAGTGAACCCGCCACAATTGCGGTTTATACCTGTCAATAGTACCATCTGCCAGATACTTTACATTAAACACCCATTTGCAGCCAACTGTATTATGTTCCCAAGGGCTAAGGGCCACAAGTTCCCACATCTGATTGCATTGAAAAGCATCCATTTTGAGGATGCTTGGGTGCTTCATGGATGGATCGGGGGATAAAGACCAAGTCAACTGCACTTGTGTAAGAATGATGAGATTTGTATAGACCCTGATAAAATATATACTTAATATAGTGGTTAGTGCAACATATAAAAGTCAAGCGATCGGGGGGCACCTATCACATGTAGGATATCTTGGGGCAACATTATCAGGAGATTGAGGAGAATGTGATATACCTAAATCCGATGAAGAATCTAACGAGGGTTTAGTAGAGCGTGGCTGCAAAGAATATGTCTGAAAGTGATGCGGATCTGGATGTGGTGGATCCATGGGAACAGATGTAGGAGTCGAATCCATAGGAATCGATGGAGTATAAAAAATTTGGATAGGACAAAGAAGTATGGACTGGTTTTCTACAATGGACTGAACTTGGGCTTTCCGAGAGGAAAGAGAATCTAAGAATAAGGAATGTTCTCTAGGAATGTAACATCCAGAGAGTGGTAGAAGTGACAAGTGATACGATCATAGAACTGATAGCCTTTGGACATAGACGAATACCTCATAAAAAACACCGAACTACCTTATCATCAAATCTAGTACGGGTAGGACTTCTGTTTTGAACAAAGCAAGTATGCCCAAACACTAAAGGTATAAGAGGGAAAAGCACGCCACCTGGTTCAAGAATATGTATGGAGGGTTACTATTTAGAACTAGACTATGAGTCCTATTAATAAGATAAGTAGCAGTGAGAATGGCCATGTGCCAGAAAAGTCTGAGGGACCCCTACCACAAAGAAGACACCGAACAACAGACGTGAGGTGATGATTCTTTCATTCTGTCAAACCATTTTGTTCAGGAGTATAGGGACATGTAAGCTATTGAAGAATGCCACATTTGTTAAGTTCATACCTGAATTCATCGAAAATATACTCTCTACCATTATCAGATCGAATAGTACCTTGATCGTGAACACTAGAAAGAGAAATCACTTCTCCACGTTACGAGGTTACCATGTACCATCATGAAATATCCGGCGGTTGATCATCTATCAACTTGATTCCCAGTCCAACCAGCATCTCTGTATCCTTCAATGTTTAGATGCCCAGAATTTTTAAAAATAATTCCCTGACCTGCCGTTTCTTTTAGATAGCGAACTATTCTCTGAGCTACCTCCATATGGTTTGTCTGAGGTTTGTGCATGAACTGGCTTATAACCCCCCACTGCATAGGCTATGTCAGGCCTAGTGTGTGAAAGATAAATCAATCTTCCTATAACCTTTGGTATTGTTCACGGTTTGCCAAGTTTTGTCTCTCATCAAACTGCAATTTATGATTCACTATAATTGGAGTCTCAACAGGTTTGCAATCAAGTAACCCTGTTTCAGCTAGGAGATCCAATATTTTTTTTTTGAGAAATAAATATCCCTTGACCTGATCTTAGTACCTCAATTCCAAGAAAATACTTCAGCTGTCCCAGATTCTTCATTTCAACTTCCTCGAATAAGTTTCCTTAAAGTTGTTGAATTTCAACAATATCATATTATTAGGCATAAAAGGTTGAGGACTTACCTCTCTTTCATGTTGACCCTCAATTGGCAAGTTCCCAACTTGAATAGGTGGGTTAGCACTATCCTGAGTTGTTTGGTGAAACATACTTTCCCCCACACCAAGAGATAGTGATGAGTCTTATTGCAACTCATACAACTGACCGTCCCGTCTTATTTCACCGATAGTTGAGAACTGATCCTCTAGAAATTTGATATTTCAACTGTCGAATTCAGTCATGCCCCATTTGGGTGTTCACCGAACATTACGTATCCTTTTGAATGTTCGGGATAGCAAATAAACACCCGTTTAGTTGCTCTTAGACCAAGTTTACCATGTTTATGGGTTTGGTTGTGCACATATCCCGCCGACCCCCATGGTCTCATGTGATCCAAGATTGGCTTCTTTCCATTCCATAACTCATACGGAGTGGTTGGCACGCTCTTGCTTGGTACACGATTGAGAATATACGTTGCCGTGAGCAACGCATCTTCCCAAAAGTTTATGGATAGATTGGCTTGCGCCATCATAGACCTAACCATGTCAAGCAAGGTTAGATTCCTACGTTCCGCAACACCATTTTGCTGCGGGGTATAAGGAATGGTAAGTTGCCTTACTATGCCATTTTCATCACAATACTCTTTGAACAAATCAGAAAGGTATTCGCGACCGCAGTTGGTTTTAAGAATCTTAACTCTTTTGTCCAACTGATCTCTATTTTTGCTACGTAGCTTATCAGCATATCAAGTGCTTCGTGGCGATGCGACAACAAATACAAGCGTCCGAAACGCAAATAGTCGTCTATGAAGGTGATGAAATAAGAAGCCGGACGACGTGCTTTAACGCTCATGGATCCATAAATATCAGAATGGATTAATTCTAATGGACTTGAGGCTCGAGAAACCTTACCGAAAGGCTTCTTGCTAGCCTAGTCAGCTAAGCAAGGTTCACACAGGCAACTTAAGCTTTGTGAGTTGGTTCAATAGACCGCACTTAGCAAGTCTGTTTAACATATCTTAGACAATGTGCCAAGTTTAGCATGCCATTTAACAGATTCAGAAGTTATGTCATTGTTGGAAACTAAGGAAAGGGATGAATTAATAGAATCATTTTAAATATCATCCAAATCAAGAATGTAAAAACCATGCTTGTATGAGCCGTGACCAAGCACATCATCACCGTACTCAATTTTCAATCCACTAGGACGAAAATTAAATGAAAAACCTAGTTGTAGCAAAGTAACAACTGAAACTAAACAACAGTGGACTCCTGGCACATAGATTATATCGTGTAACACCAATGTGTTCCCGCTACGAAGCTGGAGCTCGTAGGTGCCAATATCGATGACATCCTCTTCACTGTCATTCTCCATGGATACGCTTCGTGTTTCGGCACTACAACGATGAAACTCGATAAATTCAACACGGTCATTCACTACATGCTGGGACGCTCCTGAATCAACAATCCATTTAGGAAATGAGTTAGCAACTAATGTCGCACAATATGGCAATAAAGAGTTAACCAATATTGTGTATTTTCACGTAATTTATTTTGCCAAAATAAATTACATGCATTTACTAATTTAATTTGTCAAAGAGACTAATCAGAAATAACCAAAACATGAAACTCACATTAATTTACCGAAAATCAGTCACCCATCTGTCAACTTAGAAGTATAAAAATAAATTAGCTACACATGTTTAATTCGGAACAACACCACATAAATTTAAACAATGAAAATATAATTAAAACTAAAGAAGCAACCCGATCCAGGCTTTAATCCTCAACCCTTAGGCGATGAAAATTGTTTCAAATCAAAGGTCAATTTTTTGTCTTCCTTCATTCTCTTCACGTGAACTCCTTCTATTTCCTTCTTTTTCCTTTCTTTTTCTTCTTCTTTGTTTTTTTCTCCTTCTTTTTGTTTCCTGCGTGAATCCTTTTCTCCCTTCTTCAATTCTCCAGTGGCTCCACTTCTTCAATTCTTCCCTCTCTCCTCAATTCCTGTGGCCCCCCCTCCATTTATATCCTTCACTTGAACAACTCCTCCTCTTTTGAAGACAGAACGTGACCGGCCCCAATCACTTTAATTCTCCAACCGTTTACTATTTTTTTTTCTTTATGTGCCTCCTATCCAACTTTGTTGCGCTGTGATCCACTTTTCCGCCTGCTGCTTTTTACACTTCTTTTTTTTCTTCTTTGTTAACTTTTTCTGCATGATGACTCCTTTTTTTCTTCCTGTCATTTTCTCTTTGGTTCTTCTTCCTTTCCTTTTTTCTTATTTTCGTCTTTTTCTCCTCTCAATTTTTAAATCCTTCCGCCACGTGAATCTTCAATTTTTTTTCTTCTTTCTTTAATTTCTTCACGTGAATTTGTTTTTCTCGAACTCCTTCTTAGCGGGCCCCCGGTCCAGAATTCTTCCCCAGCTCCATTTCAACGTAAAGCTCCATATTTTTGGTAGACTAATCAATATTTTTCTCTTGTGGGCTTTTGGGCTTTGAGCTTTGGAATTGTTTTGATAGAAATTGGTTTGCCCAATTGAGATGCTTGGTCCAAAATCTTTTTTCTTTAATTAATTTTCCTAAAAATTCATAAAACAACCCAAGTGAAATATATACCAAATTTTCAATAAAAATTACTAAAATGAGTCTTTTTTTAATAATCAACAAGTATAAAATTATAGTGAATAAATAGGTATATTTGATTTTCATCAATCCAGCATGGTCATTCACTACGTGCTGGGACGCTCCTGAATCAACAATCCATTTAGGAAAGGAGTTAGTAACTAATGCATGGGAGCAAACGCATAATTTGAGGTTATTTGGATAGTTAGGTACCTTTTTTTACTCAGAATAGTCCCAAGAGAAATGACATTTCCTTCCGCAGTTAAAGTACTTCATTTGTGCCTTATTCTTCAGACTGTTTTCCTTGAGTTCTCTAGTTACTTTCTTTGTGCCAAGTTTTTGAGGCTTCATTGCCGACTTGCCAGACTTCTTGTTGCTCTTAGGGTTTCCCCCGTGAGTAGAAGAAATCTTGGCTGGGGGGCAGGAAGCTCGCATGCTTTCGTCCTCAAGCTCATCGAGATGCTTGACTAAATCAGTGAATGTCTTAATGACCATGTCATAAGATATCAGAGTTGAAGAAGGAAGCCATTGCTTGTCTTCCACGTCATCAAGTAGTGAACGTATTTCATTGATGACCTCTTTGACCTCAAAAATTTCGATCCTGCCTATATTGAGTTGGCCCAGCAGGTGACTCATAATGTGAAGGTTGGTTTTGAATTTAGAATGTCTGTTTCATCTAGGAGATACTGAATCTTCCTGGACCAGAAGTCGTAGTTCAATCCAGTGAACTTATCGTTGGATGAGAGTTCAGCTATCATATTAGGGGGTACCATTTTTGCAAGTATATTTTAAGAAGGACATTAGGCACAATTTTAAAATTAGATTTTCTGTGAAGATTTTGGATTATGTTATATGTTCGAAAATTTCGCTAGGCTCATAATCATAACATCCTTCATAACCAAACAATTTCTAGGAAAATCTAACTTCCACACATTGAAACAAATTTAGGCAAAAAACATATAGTAACACATACAGCCAAATGGATTGGCACATGTAATTTTTAATTATAACAATTCGATCGTTTTTGTTGTAGAGCATTTTTTATTTAATTTTAATTTGTTTTAGCCAAAATAATTGGCACAAATAAATCGTTAATGTATAACAATTCGATTTTCTTTTAACACATAGTTAAAGAAATTTTTTTGAAACTATCAAAAGAATCTGAATTGGTTCAGATGGGATCCTTAACCGATTCGGTAAACACCTGGGTAGCTGATCTCGTACTATAATTATCTCATTATGATTAAAGTCGATTTAATCCAAATCGGCTTTTTTGGTAATTAAACTTTCCATTAATGATGCCCAATCGGCCACTCTATACAATAATGATAAAAGGAATCAAAGACTTGGCTGCAACCAAGCTCTGGCTTCCCTGCAGAAAGCTAAATACTCATTAATACCCGCTCATACTAATGTTATAAATACTGAATTGTAATGTCCTTGTTGCTGTATCCAGAAATCATTTTCGTAATGGCCCTGTTGCTGTGTTGTGGTGCCTTTATCCAGTGCCGCATAATATAGGCAAGATTGTTTTAGGTTCAATTTTCCAATCTGCAATCGTATGGATTCTCCACCACCGATCACTCTTTCCATTGATACCAAAAACAATCCATACCTTGCAAGCATTGGATCGAGTCCTTCCCACCATACCGCGGCGTGAGACCAACCTCTTCATTGTCTTATCTCTTGGCAATAAACTGTTTAACTTCCCATATTTCGAATGCACAACTTGTTTGGCAGGCCTCCCATGCCACCAAAAAAATCCTTTTCCTTCCTTCTTGCTCCCCCCCAAGAGAAATGTGCTTTGTAGTGATAAACTATCAATGGAGAGAGCAATGTGCTCCTGAGCTAAACACAAAGAATTCTTCCATCAATACACAATAGAGAATCATGCTTCCGGGAACTATGGTGGACTTATCCAAAACTGAGCAAACTGATAGCCGGTGCTACTTGCAGAAGCCGAGTGGCAAGTTGTTTATAGAACAAAGTAGAAAAAAGTAATAGATGAGCAGAAACTAGTCAACAAGGGTCTATCAATCTACATCACGCAACTAAGAGGCTCGACTGTTTCTTACTACGTTATGAACTTTGCAGATACCGGGTCCAAAGCAGAAAATTTGCATTCCTAATTGACAGATCCTAATTGACAGATTAATTTATTAGTAAAAGTAGTAAAATTAACCAATAAACAATGTTTTAGAAAGAAAAATAATGGAATTTGAGGTCAAAAGTCATGTGGACTGTGTGCGCACTGAAAGAATGTTTCCGGATTGGGGTCTTATAAGCGATTCTGATAACCGTAGACAAAGTTATGGCCAAAAGAGTGCAACATGACCCATTTATGAAACTATCGCCATTACTTCTTATTTTTGCGTCGATTTGCCACCGGAGAACTCAACATCATCTTCAGTCTCAATTTCTGCATCGGGGCACCACCCTAGCCTACTCACCTGAATGGGGCAACCTCATTGCTAATTCCTCCGGAAAGCCATTGCCGGTGAAAATCAAACTTTAATTCACGCCAACACCAGAAAAAGAAGTCATGGATGAAGTACTGCCTTGTGGGTGAGCTGAAAACTTAACAAGATTGGAAACGACAGAAAAGGAAATGGAACGCATGGTATACAGTATTGAGTGTCTTACCTGTAATCCAAACATTAGAACGGATCTAATATTGAATTTAACGGTAACAAATCAAATACGAT
>JAOWBN010222657.1:0-13111 GCA_028565015.1 Pinguicula moranensis | reverse complement strand
TACTGGGTTGATGCATTTAGCACTGCGGCCTACATCATCAATCGGTTGCCATCACCTCTCCTATCAGGTATCTCTCCGTTTGAGCTTATTTATGGCTCTGCACCTAACTACACTCATTTTCACCCCTTTGGTTGTCGTGTCTTTCCTTGTTTACGGGATTATACTCCACATAAACTTGCGCCTAGAAGCTTACCTTGCTTATTTCTTGGCTATAGTTCCTCTCACAAAGGTTTTCGCTGTCTTGATCTCTCCACTTCTCGCATATATATCACTCGTCATGCTCGTTTTGATGAGTGTTGCTTTCCCTGTCATACCTCTCCTTCACCTCCCTCCACATCCACTTTGGATGTTTCTACATTTCTTGAGCCCCCTATTGTTGACATTGTCCCTCACACTGTTCCTGCTTCATCTTCCTCTCCTACTTCATCTCCTTGTCCTATTTGTCCACCTTTGCCCTTGACTCCTCCTTCATCTTCTCTTATATCCTCTGACACTGCTCCCATATCTTCCATCATCTCCTCTGATCCTCTATCTTCTTTGGAGTATTCTGCGCCTCCTTTGGTCCCTGATCCTTCACATATGCTTGGCTCTCATCCCATGATCACTCGTGCTCGGGCTGGTGTATTTCGTCCTAAAGTTATTGCTGATTACTGTAATGTTGTCCCAACAGGGTTTCTTACTGTTCTTTAAGCAGCTACAGAGCCCCGCGGTTTTCGGTCTGCCGCCAAACACCCTGCTTGGATCTCTGCTATGGATGAGGAAATCTCTGCTCTTCACAAGAATAACACTTGGGCTCTTGTTCCTCGTCCCTTTCATGACAATGTTGTCAGCTCCAAATGGGTTTTTCGCACAAAGTATCTCCCTGATGGATCTGTGGAACGTCTCAAAGCTTGTCTTGTTGCTCGTGGGTTTAGTCAGATTCCTAGATTGGATTATTTTGACACTTTTTCTCCTGTAGTCAAGGCTACCACCGTTCGGGTTGTTCTCTCTATTGCTATCTCTTGTCACTGGTGCATTCGGCAGTTGGATGTTAAAAATGCTTTTCTAAATGGATATTTGACTGAGGATGTTTATATGGAGCAGCCCCTGGCTATGTTAATCCTCTTTACCCTGATCATGTTTGTCATCTGAAGAAGGCTCTCTATGGGCTCAAACAAGCTCCTCGTGCATGGTTTGAGCGGTTTAGTACATTTCTTCTCACCCTTGGTTTCATTTGCAGTCGTGCTGATACTTCCTTGTTTATCTTCACACGGGCATCTAACGTTATCTATCTTCTTCTCTATGTTGATGATATTATTATTACTAACACTAGCTCTTCCCTTCTGGATCATCTTATTTGTCGTCTTCACTCTGAGTTTGCTCTAAAGGATATTGGCTCCCTCACTTATTTTCTTGGCATTGACGCAACTTCCATTGATGATGGTCTTTTTCTCAGTCAAATGAAATATGCTCGTGACATCCTTAATCGTGCTCAGTTACTTGACAGTCGTCCTGTTACTACACCTATGGCTGTTTCTCAGTATCTTTCCTCTGCAGGTGAACCATTGGCTGATCCTACTATGTATCGATCTCTTGTTGGTGCATTGCAGTATCTCACCATCACTCGTCCTGACATCACATATTCTGTTAATTCTGTGAGTCAGTACATGCATGCTCCCACTGATCTTCATATTCATGCTGTTAAACGCATTTTTTGATATGTTTGAGGTACTCTGTCTATGGGTCTTCGGCTTACTTCATCTACAGTTGCTGGTTCAGTGCCTCCTTATTCTGATGCGGATTGGGCTGGATGTCCTGATACTCGTAGATCCACTTCTGGTTATGCTATTTTTCTTGGTGATAATCTTGTCTCTTGGAGTGCCAAGAAGCAACCTACTGTTTCTCGCTCTAGTTGTGAAACTGAATATCGGGCTCTTGCAACAACTGCTTCTGAGGTTTTATGATTACGACATCTTCTCAGTGACCTTGGTGTTCCTTTGTCACGACCTCCTGTTCTTCTCTGTGATAATAAGAGTACTATTTTTTTAAGTACAAATCGTGTTGCTCACAAACGCGCCAAACATGTGGAGTTCAACTATCATTTCATCCGAGAGCAAGTACTTGCTGGCACTATTAGTACTCATTTTATTGCTTCTCAACATCAGGTTGCTGATCTCTTCACGAAGAGCCTACCCAGTGAATTTTTTGAGTTTTTTTGCCCCAAGCTTCATGTCATCTACAATCCTACACTCAGCTTGCGGGGGGTGTTAGACCTATTGAAGCCACATCAGATTCAATCCAAGCAACAGCAAACGACAGAATAGAAGTCCTAGAAGTCAAAAACAAATCAGATACAATCCAAGCAATAGCAGAAGACAGAATAGAAGTTCTAGAAGTCAAAAACAAATTATGACACTGCAGAACAAAGCCACAAAATCAGCAAGAAGCACGTTTCAGAATTAAGACCTCCAACTACATGCATCAAGACCTTCAACTACATAGATTAAATGCATGCACAATCCTTTATTTAAGCTGATATCCAACAATGTAAACTCACAACGTTTCAATGGAAAAATCAGAACATCACATTCCAATCTTCTGTTGAAATCCATCAAATGCACACACTCACCATAAGAATAAAATTCATCAACTCAAACTGCGTCAGACCTTAGTCTCAAATAGGGGAACACAGACCTTAGTCTCAAACAGGGGCACATAGGGCACATGAGTAAGATTCCTACTATTCACTAGCTCAATAAGTCCGACTATAGCTCAAAGTAACTTGATCGAATCACTTACTGCAATTCACCTTCGCGAAATCCTCATAGTTCACTTGGCTATCACCATCCAAGTCAGTGACTCGCATCATTTCATCAACTTCTTCCTTTGTCAAATTTTCATCTAAGCCAAAAATCACTTCACCGACCTATAAAAAACTGTTCATACAAAAATATTAAAGTACCAAAGATCACTGCAAACTAGTCTAACATGGAGGACATACGAGGATGTATTGTATCCACTATAGAAGATAGGTTGTCTTTCGGGTCTGAAATGTTTTATATGTAGTTTGGTTTTCACCTAAAGAATATCCGAAGTAGAGGATAATTTTATTTAAAAAAATAAAAAACTTGTATTGTATTGCCATGATGTGATGATGTTCACGATGGTTTGGGAGGTGTGGCTGCAGAACAGCCACTGGTTGTAATGATATTTGATTTGGGTGACAAGTATAAATAATTTCATTGGAATAAAATGTGATGCGGGACTCAAATCTAGTTGTTAGACAAAATATATATGTTATATGTCTAATTGAATTAATTATGGCAATTGATTTGTTTATTACCTAATATTAAGAATTTTAATTAGAATAGTATTCTATTACCCTAATTAGAAATAATTATTTGTTAATTACCTATTATTGAGAGTCCTTATTATGGTAGGATTATGTCACCATAATTAGGATTGGACTCCACTTCCTCCCTATAAATAGAGAGTTCAATATGCTTATTTACTTACACCATTATTCATATTCTCATGTGCTGAGACGCAGAAACATATATACAGTTTCTCTCGAATTGCTGCCTTATTATCTTTGAAGGCGGAAATCTGAGTTCGTGGATTATAAGGAGACTCGGGTAGACTTATGTCCGTGTTCGTGATATAATCAACCGGAACAATACGATTCTATACGCTTCCGCATTAAGGTACGAATCCATTATCGTATTTATTCTTTATTAGATTCGTTCTATTTAGACAAGGACAAACATCAGTATTGTAAAAAGGATTCTAAGCTCATGTAAGGAGAACACAACCATGTGATTTGCCTCCTTTGCAGGTTCCATCATTTGTTTAAGCTTATCAACCTTATTTGGTGTAACTTCACCCTCAATTCCAGCTTCCTGTTTTTCTTGTCGTGCAACTTGCTCTTTAAGTTCCACGTCCCTCATCAAACTGATAACTGACTCTATTGCTGACAATAATGTTTTCAGTTACAACTTATATTCATCAAACATATTCGCATATAATAAGAGATGTTCATATGATGTTTCAATCCTAATAACTGAACAAATAACAAATTTATTTCCCTGGAATTGAAGATAACACAAGGACTTGGGTTTTGTAGACTATTCTTCAATATCTTGTTAGAAGATGACGAAGGTTGCATTTTATCGACTTAGACTCGGAATTAGGAACCTACTTCTTTATGTCTGAATTAAAAAATAAAGAACGAAATCATTCACTAGAAATAATAGGAAATCGATATTTGTGTATCTTATATCACTTACAACTCGAAACACTACATTTTATGGATTACAAGCATGAAACAAACACCATTAATGCATTGCACGCCGGCTGCTACTTGCTGCTGCTTTTCTGAGCGTGGAAAGCATGGCAGCTCTTTTTCCTCATTGTCTGCTACATATGTCAAAGATTCCTTTTTTACCCTTATTGTTCAACACTCCCCCTCAAGATGGGCGAAATATATCGATCAAGCCCATCTTGTTACAAAACCTATCTAAATGGGCACGTGTCCTAGCTCTAAAAGCCCACTGGTCAGCTTCTCTTTGATGAAGAATTTGTCAATCTCCACATGCTTGGTTCTGTCATGTTGGACTGGATTATTAGCGATATTGATAGCTGATTTGTTATCGCACCATAATCGCATTTGTACTCCCTCAACCATCTTCAGCTCTTCCAGCAGGGACCTTAACCACATTATTTCAGGAACACTCAGAGTCATGGCTCTGTATTCTGCTTCAGCAGTAGAACGGGCAACAACCGACTGTTTCTTACTCATCCAGGAGACCAGATTACCTCCTAAAAATATGCAATATCCAGATGTGAACTTCTTGTCATCAACACAGCTAGCCCAATCTGAATCACAATATCCATCAATGCCCAAATGCCCATTTTTCCTAAAATAATCCTTTCCCAGTGCATTCTTCAAGTGTCTCAGAATCAGGTACACCGCTTCCATGTGACCCTTTCTCAGGTCAGGCATATATTTGTTGACCATACTCACAGAAAATGAGATATCAGGTCTAGTATAGCTCAGGTATATTAGCCGTCCAACCAATCTTTGATACCTCTCTTTATCCACAGGTTCACCATCATCAGCACTTAGGTTTACTTTCTGCTCGATAGGTACCCTAGCAGGCTTGCAACAAAGCATGCCTGTCTCCGTGAATAGATCTAAGACATACTTTCTTTGATATAGCATTGTCCCCTCTGGTTCCCAAGCTACTTCAATCCCAAGGAAGTATCTCATCTCTCCCAAGTCCTTCACCTCGAATTTCTTGCCCAGTCTAACCTTCAACTCTGCTATCCTCTCTCATCATCTCCTGTAATAATCATATCATCCATGTAAAAAGTCAATATCGTTATATGATCTCCAATATGTCTCAGAAAGACAGTATGATCAGCATTGGTCTGTTATGCCCACCACACCATAGCCTTTATGAATCTATCGAACCAAGCTCTAAGGGATTGTTTGAGGCCATATAAGGATTTTTTGAAGCCTGTAAACTTTCTCTTTTGTCTGATAAGTGCCAAATCCTTGAGGGATCTCCACGTATACCTCCTCAAGTAAGTCACCATGAAGAAATGCATTCTTCACATCGAGCTGGTGTAGGCTCCATCCTTTGTTTACTGCTATGGAGACTAATGTCCTGACTGTACTCATCTTGGCAACTGGTGCGAAGGTCTTATCATAATCAATGCCATATGTCTAACTGTATCCTTGGCCACTAATCGCGCCTTGTACCTTTCCACATTTCTTTCGGGATTTCGCTTTACGGTGAACACCCATTTGCATCTTATGGCTTTCTTTTCAGGTGGCAGTGGTACAAGCACCCAGGTTCCATTCTTTGTCAAAGCCTCCAATTCCTCTATCATAGCAACCTTCCACTTTTGGTCCTCCATTGCAGCCTCCCAACACTTAGGCACAAAAACATTGTCCAAAGATGCAATAAATGCCCCATGGCTAGGTGATATGTGAGAGTAAGAAATATGCTCGGTAATATCATGAGGAAAACCGTACCAATCTGGTGGAACCCCCGCATTGACACGGGTGGTCCGCCTTAGCAGCTGAGGTGAGGGAGAGAGAGATGAAAAAACAAGAATAATGTCACCTGAGGTAGCTGGATGATTTGTGGATTGTGAAGTAGCACAGGTGTCTCTGAAGTCGAGGTCGGCAAGTTACTAGAAGATGGGACAAGGGGACGCCTCCTTATGTACCTATGATGTAGTTCTAGAATCTCGTTGTTACCAACCTCTTCATCACTCCCTGACTCTGCACTTGTATCCTGTGGAGGAGAAGGACACACAATCTCTCCCACAGTTATTGTCTGTGACTCACAAACATCACTCCTCTCCCCCTCTCGTCCTACACCTCCAATAATCATAATACTCTCCCCATCTCTTCGCTCACCTGCCGGCGAGTTTGCAAAAGGAGAGGATGTACCTTGGAGAAAGTATGGTTCCTGCTCACGAAAGGTAACATCTCCACTCACGAATGATCTTTTCTCAACCGGGCTCCAACATACATATCCCTTGTGGGTAATTGAGTATCCTACAAATACACACTTGATGGCTCTTGGATCCAATTTTCCAACATTAGGCCGGTAATTCTGCACAAAACACGCACAACCAAATGGCATGAGCTCAATCCAATCTCCGCGGGTGCCTGTCAAAACCTTATGTGGTGAATAACAATTCATAATTCGTGGTGGAAGTCGATTTATCAGAAAAGTAGCAGTCATAACCGCTCGATCCCACAAGTATTTTGGAAAATTCATCAGGCTTCTTGCAATCTCTAGGAGATGATTTTTCTCTCTGCAACTCCATTTTGTTCTGGTGTATAGGGGCAAGTAGTCTGATGTAGAATTCCTTGTATTGACAAATATTCTGCAAATAGTTTGTTTGTATATTCAGTACCATTATCAGATCTTAGAACTTTCACTATTGCTCCAAATTGTGTCTGAACTTTCCTGTGAAAATCTTTAAAACAAGCTAAGACTTCATTCTTAATTTTCATCAGATATAACCACGTCACACGAGAATGAAAATCAATAAATGTCACAAATAGCGAAATCCATTAAAAGTCGAAGCTGGGCAAGGCCTCCAAACATCAGAGTGTACCACATCAAAATTTTGAGGACTCCTACAACTAGAGCTAACATATGAGCTTCTGGTGCGCTTGCCCAACTTGCAAGCATCACAAACTAACATGTCTTTCTGAATCTGCGTAAATAAACCAGGATACAATCGACTCATAAGGAAAAAAATGGATGACCTAATCGCCTATGAAACAGCATCAGCTGGGCCACCACCCTCTTTTCCTGTTAAGACTGCTCTACCACAAGTGAAAGGGCTAGCTCATGGCCCTTCTGATTCATGTACCATAGTCCGTCCTGCCATGTCCAAGTCCCAAGTACCTTCCCTGACCTTTTCTCCTGGAAGATCACCTGTGGGATATCAAAAATAACTTTACAATTTAATTCACGAATAGCTAAACTAATAGAAAGAAGGTTTACAGGAAATGAATGGACATGCAAAACTTTGGACAATGTTAGTGTATCTGTCTATTGTTTCGTACCCTTACCAACCACTGGTCGAGCGGTACCGTCTGCAATCTTAACACTGAAAGGTACTTCCAGGGGAGTATAGGAACTGAACTCCCTAGTAGTACCTGCCACATGTGTGTTTGCTCCAGAGTCGCAAATTCAACCTGTGGGACCAATAGTTAGATCAGATACAAGTGCAATAGTATCATGCATACCTCTTGTGTGAAGAGCCACATTACTAGACGTATCTAGTGCAGTGAGTGAACCATCTCCGATTCCTCCAAACTCATCCTCCTCTGCATATACACTCATGTGTGTGCGATAACTTCCTCGCCCACCACCTCGAGCTCCACCTCTCCTGTTACCCCAACCACGACTACCTCCTCGTCCACGATCACCTCGCCATACAGGATCTCTTTCTCTCTTCGGACGTGAGCACGAATCCATCAGATGTCCTATTTCACCGCAGTTATTATAACTCCGACTTTCTCCCTTTGAAGCAGGTGTGCGTGTAGTTGATGTCGATGTAGCCAAAGCTTTAGCACTCGAAACAACACTGGACTCAGAATGTAGCTCCATCTGACTTTCCTCTTGTATCATCGCAGCAATAGCATCATCAAGGGATAGTATGGTAGATTGAGAGAGGATGATTGACCTTCTTTGGCCGAACATCGGATTCAAGTCCATCAGGAACTCCATGGCTCGCTTTGTCTCATCATTCTTTGCCCACATGCAGTTTGGATCACTATAATACAAGGCAGGTAGGAAGTAATCTATTTCCTCCCATAACTTGATGAGACAATCGACATAACCTTCAACCTTTTTATCTCCCGGAAACATATCACGAATCTCTTTTTCAATTTGAAACACACACATCTGATTCTCTTTTCCGGAGTAATTCTTTTTCAGTTGAGCCCACATATCACTAACAAGATCCAAACCATCAACTGAGGAGGCGATGGTAGGAATTAATGATTTTAACAACCACACTTTCAGTTGAGAATTAATTGCTTTCCAGTCATCTGTCTGAGCAATCGCTTTCCCTTTTCATCTCTTGTGAGATAGCTTTCCAATTTTCTACCCACCAAGGTAGTCTCAATTCGATGGTACCAACTAACATAGGAGGTTCGTTCATCCAAATTCAAGTCAACAGTTGGTAGGTCAAGCTTGACCTGTGTGGTAGCTGGAACAATCGGCCTTGGTGAAACCCTCATCCCCTGCATTATCCCTTGGATAAGATGCAGGGTAGCAGGATCAAGTTTCCCAAATTCTTCCAGTTGTTTCCCCATCGCGTCATCCTCTTTTCCTGCTATCTCATAGCGAGCACTTCAACAATTAACATAATTACTATATCTTTCTGGCAACAATCAATCAATTATCACCTCCACATCATGCCTAACTGGATGCTCCAAGTTTTGGCATTTCAATCCTAACATAAAATATTTAATTCATCCACGGAAACACAAATATGTATCAAGCGGAAGAACATTTACGAAAACGGATTTGACGAGTGCGACGAGCTCGCAGAACCGAAGATTCTAAATTCTCGGCTCCGGCAGCGGTGTGTGGCGGCGGTGCTGGCTTGTAATATGCCCACGAAAAGCTCTTGACGGCGTAGTTCCGATGGTTTCGGTCTCCGGCGTAGGCGGTGGCGGACGCATCGTTGATCGGATGAAAACAGCCCAAAACCCTAGCCGTTCCACGATGGTTTTCGCCACGAAATCGACCGTTTCCGGCCGGGATCAGCTGTGTTTTGGAACAACCGTGTTCAGGCGATGCTTCTTACCGGCGGTGGTGGCGGACGGGCGGCGACAGCGGTAGTTTCAAGGTTTTCTCGCCGGAAACTTGTTTTTTCCGCCGAAAACTTGCGTTTTCGCTTTGATACTAACTAGAAATATTAGGAAATCGATATTTGTGTGTCTTGAATACATTTCACAATGTCTTACACTATGTTTTATAGATTACAAAGCTGAAAACACCATTAATGCAAGGTTGGCTACTTTTCATTTTTTCCTTCCTTGGTTGCTGCCTGTTTTTCCTCCTTGGTTGCTGGTTGACTGCTGGCTTCTCCTTGTCTGCCTCATATCTCAATATTTGTTGCTTCTTGATTGATTCTTTTGTTCAATAGGTGGGGATGGAGCTTTCCTTATGGTTACCGCTGCCGCTTGCTGCCGTTAGCACACCTGTGTTTGTTTGATGGAGGAAGAAAGGAGAAAGGGAGAACGAGGAGAAAGGAGAGGGTTATTTTGTCGAAGATATCCTAATAATTTCAACTAATCGTGAGTGGATTATGGTGAACTAATGGGCCAAAAATAATGGGCCAATCATTCCCTCAAAAGACGTATCGAGTCGGCCCAACTTGGCTCCTGCTATCCTGTTGACGGCGGTGGAGGAATTCCGGCTCCGCTACCAACATCACCGACAATCGACAGTAGTTGGTGGTGGCGGTGGCGGTGGCGGAATGAGTTGTTCCGCCACCGATTCCACAGACTCCCACCCCTAGATAAATTAGGGAACTTGGCGGACTTGGAGTATTTTATATCCAATTGGAAGTAAATTATAATAATTATATAATACAATAGTAAATTGTGTAATTCCCCTTCTAGATATGGCTAGTGAACAAGATGGATTGAATTTGCAAGGTTATTCTGGTAATTGCATACATAATTTGATGATGTGGCATATAATCAATCTTTAGTCGACTGCTACTGATCATGTTTACAATTATCCCACATTCACACAATCCAACAAAATTAACGAGAAATATTTCTATTTTTTTCCAATCTGGAGTATTCACTTTTGTCCAATCTTGCTACCGATCACACCCCAAGTGCATTAGTGTCGTGCATAGAGCAATACAAATAGCATCACCAACAATATTTGCGAGTATTTCAATAGCTATATTTTGGAGGCAAGGGATAAACCAATAATTACAATGTGGGAGTGGGATCAGGAAAAAGTTGATGACATGGATTCAAGATAAGCTAAATAAGATGGAGAAACATATAAGTATATTCAATAATCAATTTTTTTTTTGGTAGTTTCAATAATCAAATTTAGAATTAGATTATATTATATTTTTAGTAATGACCTTATTTTCATAACTTTTGTAGGTACAATTTGTCCAAACATTATGAAAAATTGGATAAGGAGTTCAAAAGGCAGAAAGATTGTTTTGCAAAACTTTCACGGGAAATGAGTATGAGGTGGATCAGTACCTCGAGACGTTCTTGGTTGATCTGACCAGCATGACACCTGTGTGTGGTATGTTTCAATTAAAAGGTTATCTTTGTTATCTTCCTCTCACCAGCAATATGAACTAAAAGGGGCAATCAAGAAGATTATAATCATGACTACTACAAAAAGGATAAAATATCTGCTGAGTTTATTTATAAGAATATATTAAGACGGATTATGCTTCGTTTAACCCACCATTGGGCTGTAAGGTGAAAGTAAAACCCAAAAAATTGAGGAAGGTTGCAGGTGAGCTACAGGGTTGTTCAAGTCTTAGAAATGGGCTTTATATCAAATGTGGAAAATGTCTGCTACAAAGGGTCACAATATGCGTAGACTAATCCTCAACATCCGGATTCTAAAATTGACACGATCAAAATTTTTTATGTATTTATTATTTGCTATCCTAAAAGAAGTTATTAATACTCGTTATTATTTCTTAGACTAAGCCAAGGAAGCAAAGTAAGTAAGTAGAAAGGGGCCACGGGACTCCCAATGCGACAAGTTTGAGGAAACATCTACTATGAACCCTTCTCATCATGCGAACTACAAATTCTGAGTCAATTGGTCAGACAAAACATGTAAATATGTTTAAATGAATTAATTATGATAATTAATTTATTAATTATATAATATTAAGAATTTTAATTAGAGTAGGATTTGACTACTTGATTAGATTTAAGGTCAATTATTATTTATAGGTTAATTACTAAACCCTAATCCCTCCCAATACATTGGGCATTTAGTACGCCTATTTACTCACTCCAATTTTCTTATTCTCATGAGTTGAGACCCAGAAACATATATAGTTTCTCTCGAATTATTGCTTTATTATCTGCCAATGCGGAGATCTGAGTGTGGATTAGAATAATACTCTAATAGACTCCTGCTTCGCGTTCATGATTTAATCAAGCGAAACATTACGGTTCTATACGCTTCCGCATTAAAGGTATGACTCGTTCGTATTTAGTTTAACTATTAGATTCATTCTAATTAGATCTACAGTGGTATCATAGCCAGGTTTTGAATCTAATTATGCTCGAGCAATTAATCTTTCAAAAAAATCTGATCATGATTATTTTATTATGTTAATGATTCTGAATTCATTTTTATTTTGCCAGAATTCCTAAGGTAAGAACTATATAGAACACATAGGCTGTGTTTGGTGTCCGGACTGGAGTTAACCGCCTTCGTGGTTAACTCCAGGTTTAACCCGGATGATTGTTTTTATCCGGCATTTGGTAGTGGCATGCTGGATAATTGTGTATCAGTTTACCTCATTTGGTATCTGGCAATTGCAATGCGGATTACCTACAATACCGGTTAAATATTGTTCTATTACCAAACTACCCTCTCTTAATACATATAAATATCGAAAACAAAATTAAGGTTTCCAAACCCTAGATCCCGTCTTCGGTCTTCCCCTTTGTTATCTCCTCTCGTTTCTTTCCTGCTGTATCACTGTTATGCATCCGTGGCCATGGAGGGTTTGAATCTGGCCACACGCTGCCGCCGCCTCGTGAAGCCGCCCACTAGGTTGTCATTGCGGATGTATGCACGGGCATACAAGCAGGGGCTGAAGTATCCCCTCACCCCCCCTGTTGTGTCTGTTGGGTCTCAACCCCTCCGCCAACCGGCAGAGGGGAACGTTGTTGTTGTACCTGGCCATACAAAGAAAAATCCCATAATAGTTTGAGACAGCGACAGTGATGAGGAAGATCCAATTTTGCAGGAAAACCGCAGGCTGAACAAGCGCCTATTCGCTGTGGAAGAAGATCCTTCTTGCATCACGTCTGTTACCCCTAACCACGATTGGGTCGCAGATTATTTGACGTAGTGTGCGTCATCGATCATGGCAAGTGTTGCCTTTCAGTTTCAGATTTTGCACTAGGCAATGTACTTGTTCACAGTATGTTAAATCTTTATGGTCGTTGAATGTTTAGTCAAGTATTTTGTATTGCTGTATTATCTCTAAAATGTCAGACAATGATTTGAGTTCGGTGGATGCTTGTTGTCATTAAGCCTTGCAAGAAAATTTCTATGATTTGAAGTTTTCTCATAATTGATGAATCTTTCGATTTGATATTGATGGTTACTTGATGAATTTGTCATTCGTGGTGCTGAAGTGTTATGGATTTGCTTAGTATTTGTGTTGCACAGAGTACTATGATCATGCTGCGTACTTGATGAATTTGTGTTTCATGGTGATGGTTGTTCATGTTGTTGAATTCTAATATTAGATGTTTTTCTGTTGTCCAGTGGACTAAGATTATGCTGCTCCATGTTTAGAATTCTTATGTTTAGTATTTGTGATGTTGAAGCATAATGTGTTC